>JAJJMC010004815.1:1662114-1713370 GCA_023531435.1 Papaver californicum | reverse complement strand
AAACCTAGTCTCTTCCCATAGACAGTGCAATAAACCTGGGCCTAATTCTAAGGCTTTACTTGAAACCAAAAGGCAAATCACATGAAAATCCTTTCATGGAACTGCCAAGGGCTAGGAGGAGTAAAAACAAAACAACATCTAAAAAACTCGATTAGGCAAGTAAATCCGGATATCATATTTCTATCTGAAACCAAAACTAACGAGGAAAAAACTCTAAATCATCTGAGGGCCTTTAGTTATCCCAATAATTGGGCTCAGTCCTCTCGAGGCCTCTCAGGGGGTCTTGCCCTTATGTGGAATGATAACCTCGACATTATGATAACGTATAATATTAAAAACCTGTAAATATTAAAATAAAAATTAGCCCAAATGAACAAGAAACCTACATTACTTGTTTGTATGGTGAACACAATTATGGGGACAAAAATGCTCAATGGGAGCACATCCTGGAAATGAGTAGAGACATTGAATACCCCTGGATTATCCCGGGAAACCTCAATATCACTCTTTCGCCGGAAGACGCGAGCAACTGATCGGAAGATTCAGATTGGTCGCATAACCACATTCCGGCCATAATCCAAGCGGCTGGTCTCTTTGAATTAAAACACACTGGTCCTAATTATACCTGGTCTAACAATAGGAAGGAAGAGAACTTAATTCTCAAAATATTAGAAAGAGGTCTTGTTAACCAGGAATGGGAATCTCAATTCCCAACCTCCTTCATTCAGAGTCTGCCTTGCATAGGATCAGACCATAATCCTATAGTGCTAGATACCGAGGTTATCCAAAAGAAGTTAACATCCTATTTTAAATATTATGAATGTTGGCAAAAAGATGAGTCTTGTAAAACTACCATAGCTGAGAACTGGCACTCCACTAAACAAGGATCTGAGCCTTATATCCTGATCCAAAAGCAGAAAAACACTAAAAATGCCCTCCAACGATGGAAAAAAGCCTCTTTTGGCAAAATTTAGTCCAAAATAATATTTATACAAAAATGGGTCCTCCTACAAAAATTTAGTCCAAAATAATATTTCTTCCGCCAGATCCAGTCAAGTGGATCCGGGGGTATGGAATAACATTTGTCTAATCAAAACCCCATACAGAATAAATCTCTTCATCTGGAAAATGGTGAAACAAACTCTGAAAGTCAGAACGAAAATTTTCAAACATATGGATGAAACAGACCAAAGATGCCCAGTTTGTAATAACCATGCAGAAACTAGCACCCATCTTTTTATGCATTGTGACCTTGCTAAGAAAATTTGGAAGACCCTTTGGCCCAATTTGTACACCAACATGCTGTCTTACAACTGCATTGTCGAGTGGATAAAATCCTGGCATAGGCATAACATCTTCATCTCTTTCAAAGATGAGGCATCGACTGCTTATATAACCAACATCCTTTGGCGGATTTGGAGACATAGGTGTGATATTATTTTTGATAGAGTTAACCCCAACCCTACCACTGTCCTCCAAATCATAGCCAAAACTTCTATAGCTCCCAACAATCAACCCACCAACATCATCCACACATCCCCCACCACTTCTATCCCTCAACCCAACCAAGATTACACAACACCCCAATCCGCATCTCAGCCACATGGCATTCATAGGCACCTCTCGATAGGTAATGGAAATCGCCAAGCTTCCACAGTCCATGAACCGACATACACAGTTACCGATCCCCTTACTGTCCCCAACCCTGTTTGGAAAACCCCTATCAATACCCCAACCCACGAAAACAGGCCCATACCCACAAGCACCAACACCGATCATACCCCTGCTATAAATATCATCGATCCATCCATTCAAACCCAGACAAAACAGATGCAACACATTATGAAGGCTATTAGTTCTGAACAGGAACTTGTGTCAACTTGGGTATCCAGAAATATCGACTATGTCATAATAAATTTTGATGGTTCTTATTCCGTAACTGATTATGCAGCTGGTTATGGAGCCGGTATCTCGGGAGTGGCTAGGGTTGGCTCTAGTCATCAGGCGGAAGCTACGGCCTTGAGAGAATACATTCTTTGGGCTAAAGAGCAAGGGTGGAGTCACATCTTGCTTCGGGGTGATACAAAGATGCTCCTAGATGATGTTAATGACATCACGAATTCGAGCCCTTGGTCTTGCCATGCTTTAATAGTAGATTGTAAAAGACTTTTAAAGTTATTTTCCTTTTGTAATTTATCGTTTATTGGTAGAGAGAAAAACAAGATAGCAGACTCCATAGCCAAGCACGCACGCTCAGATGGCGTGGGGATGAAGTGGAGTGACCCTTTTCCTCTCCTTAACCAATTAGCGATAGACCTTTGTAGCCTGCTTTTCAAGTAATAAATTTCGTTCTTCCGTCAAAAAAAAAACACGTGGTGAGTTGAGTGCCACAACAGATAGCCCAATTGACCACATTCATTCATAAAGGTTTATCTCTTGTAAATGTACGTAAGGACCACATTTAGTATGGATTGCTTTAATGCTTTGCATAATCCAGCTGAAGGAAGAACTTGCTAACGTATTTGAAGGAAGTTTACTTGCAATCGTTTCAAAGCTTATTACATCAATGAGATACCATAACTTCGACGACTACTGCTACCATTTCATGGTTCTTCTACTTGTTTTGATTACAACTTTGTTGGTGCTGTTGTGGAGAAGACAAAGAAATGGGATACGGAGATTACCGCCAGGTCCAAGAAGGATTCCATTAATTGGAAACTTGCATCAGCTTGGTAATGACTTACCACATGTATCATTTCAAAAGCTTTCCAATAAATATGGACCTTTAATGTTTCTTAAACTAGGTTCAATTCCAACTTTGGTTGTCTCTTCAGCTGATATGGCTAAAGAGATCCTCACAATACACGATCTTGTGTTTTCAAACCGACCGATGTTTTATACTTCCACAAAGCTCTCTTATGGTTGTTCAGATATCACTTTTTCTCCTTATGGTGACTATTGGAGGGAAGTCAAAAAGATAGCAATTATAGAGCTTTTAAGTGCCAAGAAGGTTGTATCATACCGAGCTGTGAGAGAAGAAGAGGTTGCCTTGGCAATCAATCTCATACGCACTTCTTCAGCTTCTTCGGTTCCTATTAATCTAAGTGAGATCCTGCTTTGTCTTATAAACAACGTAGTTTGTCGAGTTGCTTTTGGTATAAAGTACGGAGCTGAACAACACGAAAAGGATGGCAAGAATAAGATTTACACGAGGCTTCAAGAAACACAAAACTTGCTTGCAGGATTCAGTATTGTAGACTTGTTCCCGTGGATGAGTTGGATTCACAAGTTCAATGGACTGGACACAAGATTGGAGAACAACTTTCGGCATATGGATAAATTCTATGATAAAATAATCAATGAACATATTAACAGTGGTAAATCATCGAAAACTCGCTTTGATGAGAACTTTGTTGATGTTCTACTCCGAGTTCAAAAAGATCCCAGTCACAGTATTAGCCTCACTAGAGATAATATTAAAGGAATTCTCATGGTTAGTTCCAGTTTTTTCTTATCTTCAATTATCTCCCTTGCACTTTGATCATTGTTAACTTGTTCTCCCTAATGGATTTTACAGGACATGTTCGTTGCTGGAACTGATACTTCTACTGCCACACTAGTTTGGACTATGACAGAGCTAATCAGGAACCCAACAATCATGAAGAGGGCACAAGAAGAGGTTAGAACATTAATTGGATTAAAAGATATGGTAGAAGAAAGTGACCTTCATAAACTAAGTTACACCAAATTAGTGATTAAGGAATCGTTCAGAGTGCATCCTCCAGGACCATTATTAGCTCCGAGAGAAACTAGAGAGAGCTGTACAATCAGCGGATACCACATTCCAATCAAAACAAGTGTTCTCATCAATGTAAAAGCGATTTCGACCGACCCAAAATATTGGAAAAACCCGGACGAATTTCGTCCTGAAAGATTCTCAGATAATAGTATTGACTATAAGGGTCAAGACTTTGAGTTGATACCATTTGGCAGTGGTAGAAGAGGCTGCCCCGGTATCAGTTTTTCGGTGGTGCTTGTTGAACTAGTCCTTGCAAATTTACTGCATTGTTTCGACTGGAAGTTACCTTCGGATATGAAGATAGAGGAAGTTGATATGAGTGAAGCCCCAGGACTTACAGCGCATAAGAAGATTCCTCTTTATCTTTTAGCTGATAACCGTAAATAATGCGCCTTGGTGTTTATTTCCGGTTTCACTATTGCATAGAAACCAAAGAACTTTACGCGATGTGATTTCTGAGAGGGATTCATACTGTGGATGACTTATGGTCAAATGATAAATGATTCCTTTCCTTTAAACATTTTATTATCTGCATAAGAAAAGTGAATTAATATTTATGTGTTTAGCAGCTGGTGTTTTTTTACGTCTCTGGAGTACTTCATTTTAAAATCAATCTGGTCCTAGTCTAGACGCATTATGCATGCGGGACACTGGATTTTTCTGCATGTGTACATGAAACATATCTGAAATATTTATCAATAGAACTTAATCAAGCTAAACATATCATTAATATTTTTCGGTTTAAGCATTATTGTAAGAACCAAAAAAAAAAAAATCGCCTTCTACGTTGCTTTAGAGGTGCCCACTAGGTGAGAATCCGACCACACCTTGCATGCATTAACCCAAGGAAGCTGGGTTGTTGCAATGTACCCTCCATCTGAAACGCATTTGAAAAACGTCGATCAGCTGCTTTTTTGAACCCCTCCTATGTGGTTGGCTGGTTGCTACTGCTGGTAGTCTTCTAAAGTGCTTGTTGGACTCCTCTTATATGCCGTGCAATAGAAGGTTAGAGGAGGGTGACTAATTTGAATCCAACTCATAAGTTTGTAAATCTCCAAATTGATAAGAAATGAGGGTGGTAATTGCCGGTTATTCACTAAGCAAGACTGGCTGAGGGAGAAACGGATGATAAATTTGGTGAAATGGTGCTAATGTTTCCAGGTGCCTCTAAAAATATGAGTTTCTTGTTTAAATTCTGATTAATGTGATAGTGTCATATTAATTTATTTGTTCTTAAATTGTTCTTTCTCGTATGGTCGGAATGTCGAGGAAGAGTTGACTCATTTTTGTTGTCAGTCATGAGTATCAACAAAGAATTTGTATCCTGATAAAGTTGAATTAATCTCGAATGTTCTCATTAATTTGGAAATATAAACAATTTTCAATTCCTTCAAATTCTATCTTCACTATCATATTATTAACGAATTCAGAGTTTTTTTGTCATCTCATCTCAGGTATCATTCTTTCTCTCTACTGATATTCTCATCAGCCATTATTCTTGACATTTCAAATTTGTTATTATCATTAGGTCAGATATCAATTCTAGGTTCATATGCTTATTCATTGTCTATGATTCTTATTAAGTTGATTTTCTCTTCAATTAATCTCACCGAGGAAGGATTGTAAGGTTTATATCTTCAGTTCTGAGTGAAAATTGTTAATCCGATTTGCATTACTTCACTAATTCAAAATGAAAAGAGGAAACTCAAGTTCTTCTTCTTCTGAAGATAGGATCAGCAACTTATCGGATTCCTTAATTCATCATATCCTATCTTTCATGATTACCAAATATGCAGTTCAGACTTGTGTTTTGTCTTCGAGATGGCGATATATTTGGACTTCTATGCCTGTGCTAAATTTCAGTGAGAGATTTCACTATTCTGAATCAAATGATGAAGACAGTCGTGATGAAAGACTTAATGAGGTCTTTATTGATTTTGTGAACAAAGTACTCGATCTTCATGACAACTCTGATATACAAGTGATGCATCTTGATTGTTCTACTCTTTATATAAATGTTAGTATACTATATAGATGGATTGAGATTGCTGTCAGCCAAAATGTTCAAGAGCTATATATAAAGACCAATCTTGAAGATGATTTTGAGATTCCTCCCTGTCTATGTGCTTGTAAATCGTTAACGAAGATGGAGCTGCAATTGTCTGGTTGGGATTATGATGGCTATGAAAACAGGATTATTCTACCTCATAATATGAGTGTGATTACCAAAAATCTTACGTTTTGGATCACAACCCATAGAGTTTGAAATATGGAAAAGTTTGATATCATATCATAAAATCAATTCATATTAACATTTAGAAGATGATAATCAATCATAACAGAAGATGAATTGAATCAAACATTTAACGTAGTTCGACAATCAAATTGTCTTCATCCACGGGTGATAAAGATTTGTATCATTTTTATTACTCATCCTCATAAATTACAGAAGAATAATATACTAAGAAATCATAACATGTTAATCATAATACAATTGAACTAAAAATTTACACAAGCCTCATACCTAAACTCTTGGCCTGATTCTATGCCTTATGTCCAGTTTTTCTCCCAATTTTCCAGTCATTTTTCCTGTTTATGAACTTGGTATTTATAGCCAATTTGATGGGTCCCCCAATTTACCTTTCCACCTATTTGTTCTTATCCATTCTTTGAAATGAATTATAATCCCGCAAGACTTATTTGTATTTTTCGCAAGGCTTGATCATGCTTCCCGCAAGACTTAGCATGCGCTTTGCTTATTTCTCTTTGTTTTTCACTAAATATCCCGCAACTCTTCTGCGGACTTGCGCTCAAGTTGTTGTTTTTGGATTTGGATGAATGTTGCGGTCTTATTAGAGTTATAGCATGTCTGACACGTGGCCCTTGAGAATGATTTTTCAAACTTCAGTTTTCTTTATTCTGCAACCCATAAAGATGATACGTGTCTCTCATGCATCGATGCTCATCATTTCCTTTTATTGTGTCAGGCTTTCCCGCAACCTGGGTGTCAGTCAGTGATCAAGGATATCTGTTTCGAGCAGTGTGTCTTGTTTCCCGCAACCCACGTGTCGATCATGCAAAAATTTTGTCAGATCCAAATCTTATCAAATCTTCAGATGACTGTTTAGTACTTCTCAAAGGTTTTTTTTTCAGTGTTTCTCGTCTCATTGTAACTCGTTACTTCTCCAATAGTTTTTGTACACGTGTAGTTTGGAATTTATTCCCTCACAATTTACCCCCTTTTTTCTTTCAAATTTTGACACATGGAAAAAATTTAAAAAATAAAAAATAATAATTACTACCTTTTTGATTTTCACACCTGGAGTAACTTCTTTTTCCATGCTTAGTTTCACTTTCTTCCAATTTTCTCGCTAGCAGTAACGTCTTTTCCCACATTTTTGTCAGTTGGCGGTTTCGAGGTAATTAAATCTTTGATAAAGTTTCTCAATTTTTCAGTTTTCGATGGTTTTGTCCGTTTCAGCTTTTTTCTATTTAATGTTAGTTATATCCTTCATTCTATTCTTTATATCACTTGTCTTCTTCTTCTTAAAGTTTTTGTGTTTTTCATTCCTCTGAGCTTTTCAAAGATTCTTCAGCATCTTTTCACTGTCCCAAACTTTTGTGATCAAGAACTTTTGCATTGGGATCAAGTTTTCTGTTCACTCAATCATTTGATTATTTTCTGTCTTTAGTTTAATTACAGGTAATCTCCTTAACTTTTTCTTTCATATATGTGTTCAGCTTTTTCTACTGAATTTTTTTAGAGTAAACAATGATGATGATGATACTGATGATGTTCATATTTTTGTGTTTATTATTTGTTGGAGTAAATGAGAATGACGATGATGATGATTCCTCTGTTTTGAAGTTTGATTACTTCATTATGATTTTTTCTTTCTCTTGATCAAAAAGTTGTTTGCTGGTTGCCATTTTGATTATGCGTTCATTTTTTTTTTATGGTTTTCTCATGTAGGTAAAAATTTATCATGGCTGGAAGAAATGATAGCAAAATCACTGGTGATGCTTCTCATCAGGATGATCAACCTTTGATTAGGAAGTCATCTCGCTACCATGTATCAAAAAATCATCCTTCTGATTCTTCAAAACCCGCAAGTGTTCCTGTTGCGGCCAGCAATCTTGCTCCCAAGAACAAGCGGTCTCACGAAAGTTGTAGCTTTAGGTCCGTGAACCTTGAGGAATTCAAAAGGAAACATCATCTTCTTTGATTCAAAGTCTCCTTCTATGATCAGGGTGAAGATGAAATTTCAATGGAAATGATGGAAGGGTTTGATTACAGCAACAACAGGTTATTAATTCCTGCGGGAGCATTAGAAGCAGGCCTTCAACGTCCTTTATATCAGATCAAAAATCCTTTTCAGTTTGAGGTTCTCGCCAGCCGTAACCAATCCCAACATGGCTTAGTCCGATCTTTCACTCAATACAATGGCCGCGTGCTGGAAGAATGTAGTATGCGGAGCCTAGGAAGAACCAATTTCACCTGTTACGTTCCTAACCCTGCGGAACGTAAACATTATACAGTTGAGAACTTTCATGCTACATATGCGGACAACGTTGCCGCAAAGAATTACAAGAAATGGAGTGTTGGCCCGGGCCACAAAGGTGGTGAAGGATTCTGCTTGCTAACGGAAATTGATAATTCCAAGCTGAAGTTTATTCCAGGGACTCAACTTCCCTTAAAAGAAAAAATCTGCAAGGATCATGATTACCAATGGTACCGTACCCCTCTAGTCATTGAGGGTCCTTGGGTCTTCGGGTTCGTCCCAGATAGTGCGGCTTACAATCTCCTTACACGTTTTGATGGTTACTGCCCTTGGCGGCTAAATTTTACCAATTTCAATTTTTCACTTGTCACTGTGGTACGTAAAGTTTTTCTCTTTCTTTTTATATCATACTCTATATATTCTTTAATGATTAAACTTCTCTCTGATGGTTAAAATTTCTTCTTTTTTATAGCCGCAAACTGATGAGAGCGTAAAAGGTGACGCGGGAGTGAAGGGCAAAGCTGCAACCCCCGTAGAAAATATATTGTTTTAACCTAATGAATTCCAATAATCCTTATGAATTTCATTTAATGAAATCTTGCGTTTCATTAATAGGGTCGGAAGAAGGTTAAGGGTATACCCCGGGCTTCCGCTGATAGGGAACATGGAGAAATTCAAGATTCCCCCCTTCATCATCCAATCTTGAGAGGTGAAAGAAGCTCCGCTCCAGAGAGACGGGAAGAAGAGCAGAACATACCTCTTCAAATAACAAACTTTGAGTCTGCGGAACAAGTTGGTGCTGTGGAAGAAATTTCAAATGCTGCGGTTAATTTCTCGCACCAAGCCGTCAATCCTGATCCTTCATTCTTTCTCCAATTCTCTCCTTTATTTGTTGATAATCCACTTGAAGCTTCCTCAAGTGAAGATGATTCAACTGACCAAGAGGATCACATTACCCAAGGTGGTCCAAGAATTACTTCAGCAGAAGTGGATTCGCGAGCACATGTTGCATAAGCAAATGAGTTAGCGGATTGTGGAGCAATGGGTGGTGTGCCCGTAAACACTACGGTAGAAACTTCGCCTACCGTTGTTAACATTGCGAGCGTGGCTGTTGCCGATGCGGTACAACCTAATAAAGAGATCCCGCAAAAGATTAAAGGCAAGGGAATTGTAGAAGATTCAAGTCTCTTGGATAAAGAAGAAGAAGCTTTTCATTGGTTCATGTCAAAGGATATTTTATCTGTTCCAAGCGATTCTTTGCCAGTGGAATCGGATAGTGCTTTGGTGTCACACTTGCGAGAATGTATGCGGTCTGTTCCATACGAGATGGTTAAAGATGCTTGGCTGAAAGGTCAAGGCCAACCTGTTGACCCCACATTCCGCATAAACGATCCTTCCTCTCTTGCGAAAACTATTGCGCTTGCAGACGGAGAAGTATATTCTTTCCCGGAACAAGCTCTTCTACAGGTATTCTTATTGTCTTTATACCCTTTGTTTTTTCTTATTTTTAGTTCTATTTATAACTTTAATTCTGTAATTTGCAGCTTGTGCGGGGTCAAAACGCCGCACATACCGCGTACAACTTCTTCAAAGCACGGTCCACAATGATGGAGTCACAATTTAGGACTGTAGAAAATGAAGCTTTGGGTTTGAAGCGGGAAAATGACGTGCTCCGCCAACAATTGCTTGATCTTCAAAATCAAGGTTTAATTCTTTCTATCTTGTCAATTTTTCTTAAAGTTTTACTTGTTTTCTGAATTACTTCATGGGATCAGCGGGGGATTCAGAACTTATATCTAGGATGTGGCGTAAAAATACGCAGTTGAGAGATCATGTAGTAAGGGTTAACAATGAGATTGTGGAGGTCAAGACAAGATTTAACGACCTTGTCGATAGTCATGATTTGGTCACACTGAAGCACGATGAATTAGAATCGCAACATCGGCTTTTATTTGGAGAGAAACTTCTTAAGAAGGTGGAGTTTATGCTACTCTATCATGGACTAAATATTACGTTCTCGAGGCACGGGTAAGATTTGATAGATTGGAATAAGAGAACCGCAAACTTTGTGTAGAACGTCAGAATATTATTTCGGGATTTTCTCGTTCCGGATCGTATCACGATTCTCAATTTTCTTCGTACATAACGCAGCTGGTCAAAGACCGGGATAACTCAGCTATGGAAGCTCATGCTAAAGGGAAAGCTCTTACGGATGCTCAGCTAAAATCCGTAGTGTATCTGATTCCGTACTTCATCGTGAGAGCGACATTTTTCGTTTGCATAAAGAAGTAGCAAAGTGTACCTCTAAATTGAATCGTTTGCGGAATAATGAAGCAGAGTTAAATCAGTGTCACCAAAATCTTCAACAACTCACTGCCAATTATAATAAGTTTTCAGAAGAATATGATTTTCTTGATGTTACTAAGGATGCAACGGGTCGCGAATTAGCAAAGTTTGAATCCCTCGCAAGAGGTATCCTATTTTACCGCAAACTTAAAATTTAACTTTATTCCAGCATTGATTAACCCGTTGTCTTTGTTTCAGGTTTTGAAGAAAAATTTAAAGATGCAGCCGCAAGAGATGCTAAGGCTGAAGGAGAGCTTGGTGCTGCAAATGCTAGGATGGTAGAACTTAACAAGCAACTAGAGCTAGATTCTATCAAGGTTAATGAAAAGCAGACTCAGCTAGAGCTTGCCTCTACCAGGGCCAATGAAGCGCATACTCAACTTGAGATTTTATCTTCTAAAGTTAATTAAGGAGCTGAGGACAAATTAAAACATGAAGCTCTGAAGAATGAAAGCCTTGTTCGGGACATATCTTTTGAGAGATGGAAAATAAACCTTTGGAAAACAAAAGTCCAAACTTCCGTAGCCGAAGTAAATCAGTATAAAAAAGATCTTGAAAATAGAAGAGCATATATTTCTTGGCTAAGAGCCGAAACTCGAGTTTTAATTGCAAGAGAAGTCAACAATACCCTTGAACAAGTACAAGCTGATGGATTTTCCAAGATTTACAAGCGCAAAGATGTCCCGGACAATCCTCCTTTCGAAGCAGATCTTCCCGCACCTTAGTTTTCTTTGTTGTTCCTTTGTTCTTCTTTACTTCCAAATTGTATTTGCACTTTCATTTTGCTTTGTATTTTTATCCCTGAAAAATAATTTATGAATATATATTTCATTTGTTAGTTCATTGAATGAGTGTGACTTGATTAACCGTAAGGAAAATTTATACCTTGAGTTTAAGTTGCTTTGAGGGCTCCGACGCATATCTAATTTCTCTCTGGTCAGGAGGAAATTAGGATGCGGTCCCTAGAGCATCTCCCAAAATGGAGACAACAATAATTATTGTCATGTTAGGCATCTCTGTAACGAAAGATCCAATAGTCATTTATTCATAAACATTTATATGGATTTTCTAGAGAGATTACATTCTGCTGCTTTACCTAGTATGAAGCCAAATTATTGTATAATTGCATTGCTAGTTGTGAGCACTTCCTGAGTTGGAGTGTACCTGATACAATAATTAATGTCATGTTAGGCATCTCTGTAGCAAAAAATCCAATAGTCATATATTCATAAACATTTACATGGACTTTCTAGAGAGATTACATTCTGTTGGTTTACCTAGTATGAAGCCAAATTATTGTATATTGCATTAGTTGTCATGGGTAATATAGTTTGAGATATTGCGCGTTCCAAGGATGCCGTAATATTTCTCCATTCATATTCCGCAAATGCTATGATCCTTGTCCCGCAATATCTTGTATAATGTAAGGTCATCCCCATGTAGGTGCAAATTTTCCTGCTTTTTTATCCCTTTGGTATTCCGGGATTTGCCGTAGAACGTATTGTCCTTCCACAAAGTTCCGCAACTTCAATTTTTTATGTTATTCTCTTGCTAATCTTCTTTGATAATTTTCCATTTTTTGAAGTGTAACTTGTCTTGTTTCTTCTAAGTCATCCAACTTTTCAAGCATTAAGTCTGAGTTCAAATTTTTCTCCCATGCTTCTGTTCTTGTTATGGGTAAAATGACTTTTGTTGGGATAACTGCTTCTGCTCCATAAGTAAGAAGAAATGGTGACTCTCCAGTGGATTCTCTCCTTGTTGTGCGATATGCCCATAATGTATTATGAAGCTGTTCACACCATCGTTTATGATGGCCATCGAGTATTTTCTTCAAATTCATGGAAATTGTCTTATTTGTTGCTTCGGCTTGACCATTACTTTGTGGATAGAGCGGAGTTGACTTGTTCTTTTGGACATTGAATGCTTCGAAAAGTATATCGATATTTTTCCTTTGTAATTGTTGTCCATTATCCGAAACTATGGCTACTGGAATTCCAAATCTACAAATTATATTTTCAAATAAAAATTTAAAAACATCCATATCTCTGATATGTGCAAGAGCTTTGGCCTCAACCCATTTAGTGAAATAGTTTGTGGCTACAATCAAATATTTTCTTTTTTGACTACCTTCCACTAATGGCCCAACAATGTCTATCCCCCATTTTGCAAAAGGCCAGGGACTGAGTACGGAATTAAGTGCGGTTACGGGAGCTTTGATTCTTTTCGCATAACGCTGGCATTCTTCACATCTTTTTACCACATTTTATGCATCTTTATGCATAAATGGCCAGTAATATCCTTGCATTTTTTCTTTTAATGCAAGTGATCGTCTTCCACTGTGATTTCCCGCATCTCCATAATGTATATCTTTGAAAATTCACTGTCCTTCTTCTTGCGATAAACATCGAAGGAACGGTCCCAAAAAGGATCTGCGGTACAAAATTTTATCCCGCAACTGATAATTCACAGATTTTGATTGTATCTTCCTTGCCTCTTTAGTGTTTGCGGGAAAAATCCAATCTTATTGATGTATTGAAATCCTCCAATCTTCTCCGGATAATTCATTTTTTGATTTTTGTGGAAAATTCGCATCATCATTAACAACTGCATCTTCATTTTTTTCCCCAACTTCTTCCATGTTTTCAACTTCCCATAACTTAATTGACGGTTCATAAATGTGCCCAATTTTGACTGATGATGTATTTTGATCTCTTATCATTGAAGAAATAAATGTTAATGCATCGGCATGGCGATTTTTATCTCTGGATAAATGTCGAAAGATTATACTTGGAATTTGAGATGCCAACTTTTGCACCAGATTCTTATATTCTATCAAATCTTCATCAAGCGCTTGATATTTTAATTCAATCTGCCGTATTATTAATTGTGAGTCACTTGTGAGTCGCATATCACTTATCCCCGGTTCAATGATAAGTCGAAGAGCATGAACCACAGCCTCATACTCCACTATGTTATTTGTATGTTCACCGAACTCAAATCGAAATGCATGTACCATTCGATCTCCCGTAGGAGTTGTAATCACAATTCCAATTCTCGCACCTTCTTTGTCTCGGGCTCCATCAACAAATACCTCCCGTCTGCGGGAATTTACAGAACTCAGAATATCCTTGTGATTCATCATCTTCTATTCCGGGAAAACTTTGGATTTCAAAATCATCATCTATTGGTAAATCCGCAAGGAAATCTGGTAGGACTTGCGACTTTTGTGCAGTTTGTATTTCAAATGAGATGTGGAACTGTTCCAGTTGTGCATTCCATTTTTCTATTTTTTCTACTTTTCCCACATTCTTCAGTACAGACTCTAGTGGATTTTTGCTTGGTACCCGCACTTAATGTGTCAGAAAATACGTGCGTAATTTCTGGGTAGAAAAAACCAGTGCTAAAATTAATTGTTCAATTTTGGTATAGTTTCTTTCTGTAAGGTTAAGAGTTTTGCTGATGTAATACTCTGGTTTTTCTACTTTGTCATTTGTCCGTACCAATTCCGTACTTACTGCATCTTTTGCTGCGGCTATGTACAAGGCGAGCACTTCTTCAGGTTCTGGCTTTTCTAGTGCAGGTAATGTGGCAAGATAAGCTTTAACATTTTGGAAGGCTTGATCACAATTCTCGTTCCATAAAAATTTATTTTTCTTTTTCAAAGTGTCAAAAAGGGTTTGCATTTGTCCGAAGATCTAGCAATGTATCTGCTAAGTGCGGCCAAACAACCATTTAATTTTTGTACTTTTTTAACATTTCTTGGAGATGGCATATCAACAATTGCCTGAATTTTTACCGGATCAACTTCAATTCCTTTTTTGGTAACCATATACCCCAAAAAATTTCCTGACGTTACGCCAAAAATACATTTATCTGGATTGACTTTCATTCCGAATTTCTGTAAAGCCTCAATATTTCTTTCAAGTCTTGTAAAGGATCCTTTGAGAATTTACTCTTTATCAACATGTCATGTACATAGACTTCAAGGGTGTGGCCTATCCATGGTTTTAAAATTGCGTCTACCAACCGCTGATATGTTGCTCCTGTTTTTCTTAGTCCAAATGGCATTCTGGTGTAACAGTATAAACCGTGTGGAGTGAAAAATGAAGTGTGTTCTTGGTTTTCTTCTGCTAGAGCAATCTGATTATACCCTGAATGCCCGTCCATGAAGGATAAAGCTTCATGTCCTTCAACAGCGTCCACCAATTGATCAATGCTGGGAAGCGGATAACTATCCTTTGGACATGCCTTGTTTAAATTGGTGAAATATATGCAGATTCTTACTCCCCCATTCTTTTTTGGTACAATAACCATATTTGAAATCCAAGTTGGGTATCGTACCTCTCGAATAAAACCTGCATCCATGAGATTTTTTAATTCCTTTTCAACTGACAAATGATATTCAGGTGCGACTTTGCGTATGCATTGACGAAAAGGTATTGTACCCGGATGTATATGTAACTCATGTTGAACAATGGTTGGATCGATGCCTGGCATGTCTTCCATCTTCCATGCAAAAATATCCGCATAATCTTTAAGTAGAGTGACCAAGTCAAATTCCCTTTCTGCCTCCATCAGTGTCCCGATTTTAATCATTCTTGGGAAATCTTTTGTTCCTATGTTTATATTCTTAGTTTCTTCAATTGCCGTAAAAGTTGATTTGGGAGCTCCTAAAAATGTGGGAGTCTCTTTTAATTGCTATGCTGGAAGACAGCCTCATCAACATTAGTATGCTTTCCTCCATCGAAGTATTTTTTTTTATCTCTTTTTCTATCTTACTTCCAGCAGTCTTAATCAAATATTGGCTTAGGGTTTCTTCTTTAGCCTTCATCTTTCGTTCTTTCTTCATATTCTGTTGCTGCTGTACCCGTTCTTCATTCATGCGGATTTCTGTAAGAATACAAGATTTTTCTTCATTCTGATCTCCTTTTATCTCCATCTCTCCTTGCGGTGTCGGGAATCGCAAGTATTGGTGATATGTTGAAGTTACCCCTTTCAACTGATGAATCCATTGTCTACAAATGATAGCGTCATATGGAGATGGAGCCTCCACTACACTAAATTTGGTCAGAATACTGATCGGTCCAGCCGCAACATCAAGTAAAATTTCCCCTTTTGGTTTTGAGGCTATTCCGTTAAACCCATAGATTGTGTAGCAAGATGGTGTAAGATGATCATCTTTTAATCCCATTTTCTGGAAGGTGTCATAAAATAATACATTAAGAGAACTTCCCCCATCCATAAGAATTTTCTTGATATTCCATCCTGATACTGGTAGAGTTAGTACTAACGGATCATTGTGCGTTTCAACCTCCTGATCCACCTCGTCCACCGAAAAAGTTTGCGTGGAAGCCATCTATTCTTCCCATGTTTCAGTTACTCTTCCTGCAACTTTAAAGACTTCATGACTGTAAACCCTTTTATGCAACTTCTTATTAATAGCTACACTCTTAGATGATTGAACTGATTCAGAATAAGAAATCATATTAATAGTTCGATCGTTTTGCGGAACATTTACAATTCTCCCCCTATTGTGCCTTGGTGGAGGATCGGGCAAATAAATAAATTCTTTGAGTTCCCCCATATCAATCAATCTTTGAACTAGCATTTTCAAATTTCTGCATCGTCTTGTGGAGTGTCCCTGATGAAAATGAAACTCACAATACTCCTTCGAATTCAGTATGTGTGGAGGCTGCTTTCCTTTTGTACCTAGCCAATGCAAATCTTGCCTATTCTTTATTGCATCTAGAATTTGTGGGTAAGTGGTGTTGAGTTTAGTGAAGACTTGCTCCTCAAAATGGTTCCTCGTTTTGATTCAAAGTCAGGATTTTATTCCACAACCCTCTTTCCGGAACTTGTCGATGGTTCTACAACATTTGCCATGTTGGTATCCCTAGGATGCTGGGATATTACGCTCGGATGCTGCTTTTGAATGTCTTACAATCCTACATATTTTACAATAATATCCCTGAGGTCCCCTTCGGTTTTCGGATTTTTATCATGAATATCAACAAAGAGTGTGCTTTCTCGGTTGGCTATCCCCCATTTATAACATTTAATAGAAATTTCTGGAGTTACATCAATTACTGCTTGGAAGATCGTCTGCCATCGATCCGTGTAGTCCCTGATGGTCTCCTCTGTCCAAGATGCCAAGGAAAACAATTTATCCATCCGCGTCTGCGGGTTTATTATACATATATGTCTCTAGGAACTTGCGGTTCAATTGCGCGTAAGAATGCACCATCCCTTCCGGAAGGTTATCATACCACGATAAGGTTGTCCCTTTCAAGCTTGACGGAAAATATCGACACATTCCAACATCATCTCGCTCCCATCGGTCCATGATGCAGTTGTAGTATTTCAGGTGAGTCGCTGGGTCCTTAGTCCATCATAGCATTCGAAGATGGGAAGATTGCACTTATGCAGTATTGACGCATACGCAAGATGTGGTGCCAAGGTTGTTCTTCTGGCTTCTTTTATCGCTTCTTCAAGTCGTGCTGCTTCTTTATTTTCAAAATTTTAATTTCTTCCCGCATTTGCTCCATGTCCACACAATATTTTTTCCATTTATTATTCTGCAATTCTGAATCATCATAATCTAATCTGTCAGGCTCATATCGCTGACGCGCGGGCTCTACTATCATTACTTTTTGATCTTTGTTGACTTTTGTTTTTCTTCTTTCGTGTCTATTGGAGCTTGCTTCTTGCATTTGTGTTCTAGTTATGGATGGTTCCACATCAAGCTAGGCTTTTTGTTTAAGCATTTGGTTTTCTTGGGTCAAAAATGCAATTTTTTCCGCACAAGTCTGTTGTACCTTTCGCATCTCATTCATTTCTTCCATTAATTGTTGAGTAGGGTCAACACTATTTTGATATATTTCTTCAGATGATTGATTGGATGTCTGATATACTGGATCGTTCATTTGATCATTCATGGGTAGTGGCCCTTGTGATTCTTCCACCATTTCCCTTTGTTGAGGAATCCCTATTGCTTGACTCCCTAAATTTTCTATATTAGCATCTTGATCTTGCATGGTTCTATGTGTCTCTGTTTCCATTTATGTAATCCCTTTTGAGATATTGTAATTTCTTCTTGGCTCAGTCTTATGTTGTTGTAGGAGTTTCTTTTCCAATATTCTAAAAGAGTTCAAATAATAAGTTATGTGTTTCGAAAGGTTTTAACATTTGTAATAAGTATATAAAACAATTTGATTGATAAAAATATCCTAGCAAAATCTGACATATAACTCAATAGAAAATTCGGAAATTCAGTTCAAAACTTATTTCACTGTTTTAATAAGAATCAAAGATTACTTAAACGTAGAAATAAAAAACTAGATAAACATAACATACTTTTAGTGAAAAATAGTGAACCAAATTTTTCGAATCTATGGATAAAAGAATAACTTAAGAAATTTAACATATATTTGAGAAGTATGAAATAAAGAAATACTGTATATGAATATAATAACCAATTCTATATAAACACCAACTAATTAATTTGGAGCAAACTATATGTAAATTTTTTGTAATATCACTTTGAATTATTGTGTTTTAAAGAAAAGAGTTTTCTAATATAACAAGGTTCAAGATTTTAAAGACGAAAATTTGGACAGGTAGAATAAATTCTTTACTCGTCCCTGTTTCTAACGCCAAATTGTGATTACCAAAAATCTTACGTCTTTGGATCACAACACATAGAGTTTGAAATATGGAAAAGTTTGATACCATATCATAAAATCAATTCATATTAACATTTAGAAGATGATAATCATTCATAACAAGAGATGAATTGACTCAAACATTTAACGTGGTTCGATAATCAAATTGCCTAATCCACGGGTGATAAAGATTTGTATTATTTTTATTACTCATCCTCATAAATTACAGAAGAATGATATACTAAGAAATCATAACATGTTAATCATAATACAATTGAACTAAAAATTTACACAAGCCTCATACCTAAACTCTTGGTTTGATTCTATGCCTTATGTCCAGTTTTTCTCCCAATTTTCCAGTTCATTTTCCTGTTTATGAACTTGGTATTTATAGCCAATTTGATGGGTCCCCTCAATTTACCTTTCCACCTATTTGTTCTTATCCATTCTTTGAAATGAATTATAATCCCGCAAGACTTATTTGTATTTTCCGCAAGGCTTGATCATGCTTCCCGCAAGACTTAGCATGCGCTTTGCTTATTTCTCTTGGTTTTTCACTAAATATCCCGCAACTCTTCTTCAGACTTGCGCTCAAGTTGTTGTTTTTGGATTTGGATGAACGTTGAGGTCTTATTAGAGTTATAGCATGTCTGACACGTGGCCCTTGAGAATGATTTGTCAAGCTTCAGTTTTTTTTGTTCCGCAACCCATAAAGCTGATACGTGTCTCTCATGCATCGATGCTCATCATTTCCTTTTAATGTGTCAGGCTTTCCCGCAACCTGGGTGTCAGTCAGTCAGCAAGGCTATCTGTTTCGAGCAGTGTGTCTTGTTTCCCGCCACCCACGTGTCGATCATGCAACAATACTTTCAGATCCAAATCTTATCGAATCTTCAGATGATTGTTCAGTACTTCTCAAACGGTTTTGTTTCAATGTTTCTCGTCTCATTATAACTCGTTACTTCTTTAATAGTTTTTGTACACGTGTAGTTTAGAATTTATTCCCTCACAATGAGTTTACCTCTACTCAAATTATTGAGTCCGAGTCTTGAACGTATATCGTGGTGATGAAACACTAACGAATAGGTTCTTTTCAAGTTTTCCTTCTCTAGAATCGTTGATCATGGAAATGGGAGATCGTGGGTTTCATAACACAAATCTGTATATATCTCTGCCTAAACTCAAGTATTCTATATTTGATTGTCAGAATGATGAAAGCAATAGTGTGGTCAAGCTGCATGCTCCAAGTCTTGCATCCTTCAGTTTCGATAGTTACTTGTCAACAAAGTTCACTTTGGAAAATCTTTCATGTCTAGTCACTGCTGATATTAAGATACGCGTTACACACGTGGAGATAAAGTACCAGGAAGTTTTGACATTCATGCAGAGAAGAGAGAAACTTATGCCCAACATACGATGGGATTTTTGAGAGGGATTCATACCGTAAAAGTCTTAACGTTAAAACATTCATTCCTTAAGGTATGGCCTCTAAACCTTTTTTTTCTAGCACAAAAAAGTGGATCTGTATTTAGGAGGTCAGCACCTGCTGTGTTTACTAGTGTAATCTTCATTTTAAAGTCATTTTGGTTATACCCCTGCTCCATGTTGTCTGAGCACATTATGCACACCTAGGACATAGATTTCGCAGAGTTTTTTCTGCATATGTAAAATACGGTGAAGTTATATCATAAGTTCATATAGTAGAACTTAATCAAGCTAAATAGATCATTGATATTCCTCGGTTCAAGCAATGTAAGAACCGGGGGAAAAAATCACCCTCTACATCGCATTAGAGGTGCCACTAGGTGAGCGTCTAACAACACCTTGCATTAACCTGAGAAAGTTGGGGTATTGCAATGTGCCCTCCCTCTGAAAACTGACGCCTTTGGAAAACATCACCTGTTTTCTAGAACCCTATCCTATGTGGTTGCTACTGCTGGTAGCTTGCTAGTTGAACCGCCATCATTGCGGTGCACTAAAACATTAGAGGAGGTTGACTAATTTGAATCCAACTTGTGTTTTAAACATCCAAATTGGCAAGAATGAGCCAATATCTTGCTCTTATCCAATAGTTGTGGTAGGCCTTTCCTATGTTTATTTGTGATTGGCGAATAATTAAGGATGTTTGTTATGTAACTTATTGAGGCATTGGTGACTGATTATATTACAAATTAATGTATAATAAAAAAAGATGTCTTTTTATTTGCTTGTATGTGCACCAAGGCGTTAGGTGGAGCTCCTGATATATTAGACGCTCAATCGCTTGAGTTTTATAATTTACAACATTTGGAGCTCCAGACCTACCTTTCAAGAGACTGCCTGCATTCAGTATTCAACATACTAAAGATTTCCCCCAATTTAGAATCTCTTTCCCTGAAGATATCAGAGGTTTTAACTTAACTCACTGTCATTAGTTTCATTTAGTCATTTTTATTTGAATAACTTATTTTTCATCTTCGATCCAAGATAAGTGCCTTACTTTTAACCTTGAATATGTTCAATGTCCAGCAAAATTACGACAAGCCTCCAGTGTATCCATTCTGTGATGAGGTATTCACCAACCATTTCAAATGTATAATTCGTCATGTATTGTGTGTCTTTATTCTTTTTAGCTATCAAGTTGGTTAGTTCTTCTAATATAAAATCTGGTTACTGTCTAGGTAATATTAATCCAGAAAATATAGGAGACTACTGTGATGCAGGATTGTCTTTGCCATGCATGATATGTCAGCTAAAATTTGTTGAGATTAAAAGTCTTCGTGGATGTATTAATGAACTGAAGTTTCTAGTTGGAGAAAGTGATGCTTGCCTGTTATTCAGCTAAACAAGACTTTCTAAGGGAGAAACGGATGACGAAATTTAGGGAGATGCTGCTAACGTTTCCAAGTGCATCTAAAAATATCACTGTCTTGTGCAAATTTTGAGTCAGGTGACTTTCCCTAAATTTTTTTTGCAAGTTTATAGATAATGAGTAACGAAACTGGAAATGGACCTTCCATCCCTTGCCGTTTTGGTTCTATGTTTTTTCCCTGTGAAAGTTGATTGATGATAACATGTATCTCAAATGTTCTAATTTCGACTCACTCTTCCCAGGTGCTTCTTGATGGATCTGGGGTTGGAAATTGCACAGTCGTAGGCTAAATACTTTTGAAAAACGGGTTGTTCAGGCGAGAGAGTTGCTAATAGAATTCATTGGATTTAGAAGGCATCTAATATAGCTAAGAAGGAAAATTGTCTTATTGACAGTTATGCGAACTAAGATACTGTGCCATGCGACCAACTCCAGCTCCCTCTGACAGGAAGTTCAAATCAAAGAAGTGTAACCTAAAACAATTTGAACTTGGAGTAACTAGTGATGCATTTTAGTTGCAGATTTTGTCATAGGCGATCATCTCACTAGATCTCCAAGCTGTTTTGTAAGAGATATTCTAGGTCTAAAGAATTCTGGTGGCGTGTCCCTTCTTCTTCTTCTTCTTCTTCTTCTTCTTCTTCTTCTTATGCTATTATTTACTTTGTATCTACTATCGCCAAATGTTGCTGCAATAGTTCAAAACTAGGTTGTACCGTTGTAGGAAGTCCTTCCGTACTTTGCTGCTCGTGCAGCTGGATTGGGTGTATTGAAGTAAAAATTCTTTCCACCATCCACTGCATTTTTTTTTCTTCTTATCTGGATAAATCTTATTGGTTGTTTATTTTTTTCTGACTTAATTGGTTTGTCTGGATCTGATTTATCTAAATCTAACTTATTACGTCTGATCCAAAAATTATAAAATGATAAAATTAAAGATTTTTTTTTATTCCAGTCAAATATGTGTTTAGCGAATCAGGTACAAATTGATACCTCACTCAAACAGCTCTAAATCAGATGTATGAGCCGAATTAGAAATCCGAAAAATAAAAAACAAACGATTTGACATCTGACTTGCTCCAAGTCAGACTTAGATCGCGAGTCAGACCAAAACAAATATGGTGTTAGACATGAATCACATGATCGTGGGTAAGGTAGCGAAATAGGCAACAATATAAATACAAGGTCGTCATGGTCGTGAGGTTACACCATGACTATTCGGCAAAGGTCGTCATGGTCGTAACATCCAACACTGACGACCCTTACCTGTAACTTTACCAGTTTATAAAAAATTGTCATGGTCGATAAAAATAGACCATGATGACACTAACTATACTATCTTCACTTTTCCTGGATGTTTTGATGTGATAGGTTCTCATAGGTTCACACCTTGAACCATGACGACTCTAATTTGCCATTATTTGGGTGAGTTGGAATCGGCATGGTCGACACCAGTAGACAATGACGACCCATATAGACTATGAGGTCGTTATGGTTTATCGAAGGGTCGTCATAGATTATGTAAAGAGGTCATCATGGTTTTAGGTAAAAACCGATGCGATCCTAAATAGACTCTTCGTCTTCAGGAAAATAACTAGTAAGGGTCGTCATGGTCGAAAATCAAAAAACATGAAGATTTTTCATAACTCTAACATGCATATGAAAATTCGTCATGGTTTAAGATTTGGAACCATGACGACTACGGTAATGAATTGATTTAAAAAAAATGGAGGAATAAGGGACATCGGTAGGGAAAGGAGAAGAGAAGATGGTGAATGATTTTAGATTTTGATTTTAGAACAGAAAGACAGCTGATGAATTTAGAGGTTTTATGATTTTAAGTTTAGTTATTAGAGAAGGGTAAACTAGTATTTGCATTACCATTTGGCACTCCTCTATTTTTTATGGAGTGTGATAAAAATTTTAATAGCCCCCTATTAATTATTTCCATAAACCCGATTAAGCTAGGTAATAATTTTTATTATTTATTTATTTTGATACCTTTTGCAGGCTAGGCACAATCCAAACCAAAACAAAGAAAACAAAAACAAAGCAAACACTAGCTATTATTTATTTTTTCCCTCAGATACACCTGATGTCTCTTATCAGCAACCAAAATTTCTCTAAAGTCCGTAGAAAAATCATCCACCCCAAGCTCAACCCAAGTACTAGAAGGGTGAATGCTAGAAAAATAATCACTAGCTATATTTGTTTCTCTATAGCAATGAAAAGCCTTCCAAAATAGAAACCGTTTTTTCAACTCTCTGACTCCTCTCCAAATCTGTAAGTATTACATGGAGGATCTGGACTATTGCTAGTAATAAGCATGTACACAACCATATAATTGATTTTAATATGAGCTTGCAACCGGCCTTTCTTGATAGCTAACTTCAGACTTATCTCCATTCCATAAAGCTCATGAGCAATTACAAAGATTACGCCTAAGGATCGATGCCACGAGGCTTTCCCCTCGATGATACCATAGTAAAAATTGAGAAATATCATGACTATATTGTTCTGGTTTTTCAATATTGATTGAATAAAAAAATTGTTCTTGCTGAGACAAAACATGAGTATATATTCTCAACATTGTACTCTAAACATAAGACTCACTCTCACGCACACGCTTATAATACACTCATATTTTTTTCATGACGTAACTTTATTTGCACCACTCCTATATATGCTATTATTAGACAGCATGCCCTGCATGTTCAACTTATTACTAAAGGTGATGCACAAAAGGAAGAAAAAGAAATTGGAGAAAGACTCATACTGCTTTTACTAGGCTAAATGGGAAGATAATTATAAACCTGTGCATGTTGGATAAGTACCTTCCTGTAACAGAGAAACACAAACAACAGAGAACTTGAAGATGATTAAGGGAGGGTTAGAATGAAGCAGTACACACACTCAAGCACAGAGAGGTGAAGTCGCCTGTTCAACAGACTGCCCTTAACTCAATATTTGCCAGGTACACCTTCAGGAAGATGCTGCTATACCCTTTCAGTGACAAACTTGAATTCAGGATAAAATCACATGATACCAACCCAGCTAGCAAAGCTCGTTGGCCCGTTGTGAACTTAACAGTAGAAGAAAAAATGAAAGTAAACTAGTGCGCAAATCAAAGCAAGAAGAGGGGAAAAGTCGTCAGGACAGTGGCTGCGACTGGGGTAAACGAAAACCTTAGCATTGTTGTTCTTTTATAGGAGAAGTAATCTTTTGAGTTTTAAAACGGTGAAAAATTTAATTTGAAATATTAAATCCCCATTAAAACAAAACATTAAGAT
Organism: Papaver californicum; assembly: GCA_023531435.1. Lineage (NCBI taxonomy): Eukaryota > Viridiplantae > Streptophyta > Magnoliopsida > Ranunculales > Papaveraceae > Papaver > Papaver californicum. Next base: position 1,688,924 of record JAJJMC010004815.1, on the reverse strand, counting down.
TTTTAATTAAAAAAAAAAAAATTTATGATTTTATTTTTCATTTAATTCAAAACGGTAAAATATTTATTTAAAATAAAGAAACGTTTTCTCATTGATGGGTACACGTGTGCACTCCCAGGAACACGCCAAGCACACGTCAAACTCACGCCAACGGTCACGCCAAGGCTCGCACCAAGGCTCGCACCAAGGCTCGCACCAAGGCTCGCACCAAGGCTTGCGCCAAGGCTCGCACCAAGGCTCGCACCAATGGTCGCACCAAGGGTCGCACCAAGGATCGCGCCAAGGCTCACGCCAAAAGCACACGCAAAAGCACATGCAAGCTCCGCAAGCCCGCAAGCCCGCGGCCTACGGTGCTTCGGTGCGAAGCACCGCACATGTATGCATTTGCCCACTAGTCCATTTCCCAAGTCCATATCCAATCCACTAGTTCTTTTCCTTATATAGAACGTTTGTGGTAATATGCATGAACTTCCTCCTTGGTTTGTCCAATGTGGGACAACCAAAGGTTTCTCATTCACTAAGAAGTGAAAATGGATGGCTATAATTCCACCCAAGTTTGGACTAGTGATCCTAGCACCCATCAAGTTAATTATAGTAACAAAAATCATTTTAAGTAATAAACTCTTAATTTTAGTATTAGCCATTTTTATTTCCAACAATCCCCCCCATGAATGACGAAACCAAAAAATCGGAAAATCGAAAAAACGAGAAATACCTCTTAAGCAATAGGTGACCATTTGGAATTGAACCTTTGCTTAGTGAGAAGCACCGGAACTACTTGATGGTCAGTGAACGTGATGTCTTGAACTGCCATCGTTTAGTGTAATTCTTCAATAACTTCTTACGCGAGATATCTCTTAAAAAGTTGTTAAGTTCACGCCGTTGTGTCCGTTTTGGCCCTGGACGTATCCCGTTTCTCAGAATGCTCTAGAGAATCAGCTCAGTTCTCATAGGAAGCGACCCACTTCCTCATTCAGATAGGTGAGTTCTATCAAGAGTGTTAACTACTATACCATATTTCAATCTTAAATTGAAACTATAGAACTCATTAAGACTTTACTCTAAGTCATCCTCACTTGCAGTCACATTATCACGTCTACACCATAAGGAAGGGACAGAGAAAATAATTCTCTGATAGTGTTTAATTTTTACCCGCCATAAATTAGTTGTCTCATTCAAAACCTTGATCTTGGGATCTCCAGTCAGCAAGGTTGAGTATCCTTCATGGCAAGTTTTAATTGATGAGCTTAAGTCCCATCCCCCTCGATGCATTACTAACTATCTCCTTTGACAAACCTTTCGTCAAAGGGTCCGCAATATTCTCCTTAGACCTCACAAAGTCAACAGAAATAACGCCAGTTGAGATTAGTTGTTTTAGAGAATTGTGTCTTCTCCTTATATGAATAGATTTTCCATTATAGTTGTTGTTTTTAGCATTAGCTATTGCAGCTTGATTATCACAATGTATAGATACAGCTGGCACAGGCCTATGCCAGAGAGGAATGTCTTATAAAAAGCATCTTAGCCAAGCGGCTTCCTCTCCTGCTTTATCTATCGCTATAAACTCGGATTCCATAGTGGATCGAGCGATACAGGTATGTTTGGAACTCTTCCAAGACACCGCTCCACAGCCTAGAGTGAAAACGTATCCACTCGTAGACTTAGACTCCTCTGAGTCAGCTATCCAGTTTGCATCACAGTATCCTTCCAGAACAGCAGGGTATCTCTCATAACTTAACCGAAAGTTTAAAGTGTATTTAAGATACCTCAGCACTCTGAAAAGTGCATCCCAATGCTCTTGTCCTGGATTACAGGTATACCTACTTAGTCTACTCACTGCATAGGCAATGTCTGGTCTCGTGCAGTTCAGTAAGTACATCATACTTCCTATGACACGTGAATATTCAAGTTGTGAGACTCCATTGCCTTTGTTTTTCTTGAGTCTACAGGAAGGGTCAAAAGGAGTACTTGCAGGTTTACTATCAAACTGGTTAAAGTTCTTCAGAACTGACTCAACATAATGAGATTGACTGAGACTGAATCCATTAGACTCCTTTCTAATTTTCATCCCTAGGATTACATCAGCAGGACCTAAGTCTTTCATGTCAAAGTTCTCATTCAACATGTTCTTAGTGGAATTAATGATTTCTAAGGTTGTACCTAGTATAGGCATATCATCAACATACAGGCATACCATCACAAGCATCATTGATAGATTTAGTGTAAACACATTTGTCAGCTTCATTTATTTTAAAACCACTAGAGAACATTACATGATCAAATTTTTCATGCCATTGTTTAGGTGCTTGTTTCAAGCCATATAAAGACTTTTTAAGTCTACACACCTTCTTTTCATAACCCTTCACCACAAAGCCCTCGGGTTGATCCATATAAATTTCTTCATCTAGTTCACCATTTAGAAACGCAGTTGTTACATCCATTTGATGTATCTCTAGGTTATGGATTGCAGCAATTGCAATTAGCAACCTAATTGAAGTTATTCTAGTGACAGGTGAATAAGTGTAAAAAAAATCTACACCTTCTATTTGTTTATAGCCTTTAGCTACAAGTCTAGCTTTATATTTTTCCACGGTTCCATTAACCTTACGTTTTCTCTTAAAGATCCATTTACAACCTATGGTTTTGCTCCCTGGAGGTAAATCTACTATTTTCCAGGTTTCATTCTGAATAATAGAATCCATCTCACTAATAGTGGATTCTTTCCACCATGGAGCTTCAGACGAAGTCATGGCCTCTTTATAGGTTTGTGGATCAGATTCAACTAAACAGGTAATGAAGTCTGGCCCAAAAGATTTTTCTAATCTAGGTCTTTTGCTTCTTCTTGGCTCATAAACAGGTTCATCTTCTTCTACCGGTAATGAATGGCTAGAAGAAGGGACATCTAGAGGATATACACGTATCACGCGAGATTCAGTTTTCATTGGAAAAACATTTTCAAAAAACGAAGCATCTCTAGATTCCAAAATGGTGTTCACACCAATTTCTGAGTTATCGGAACTCACAACCATAAATCTATAAGCAGTGGTGTGCTCGGGATATCCTAGAAATACACAATCAACGGTTTTAGGTCCTATTTTAGTCCTCTTAGGTGGAGGAATAGAGACCTTGGCTAAACACCCCCACACTTTGAGGTATCCATAAGAGGGTTGTTTGCCTTTCCATAATTCATACGGTGATTTTTCTGTTCCTTTAAGGGGCACTCTGTTCAGGATATAGCAAGCTGAGAGGACGGCCTCCCCCCACAAGTTCGCCGGTAGTCCTGAACTGATTAACATGGCATTCATCATCTCCTTAAGGGTTCGGTTTTTCCGTTCAGCCACACCATTAGATTGTGGTGAATAAGGAGGAGTTACCTCATGAATAATGCCATGTTGCGCACAAAAGTCTCCTATAGGAGTTATGTATTCACCCCCACGATCAGACCTAACAGTTTTAATGGTGGTACTCATCTGGTTTTCTACTTCTAATTTATATAATTTAAATGCTTCAAGAGCATCATCTTTTCCTTTAAGCAAGTAGATATGACAGTATCTAGTACAGTCATCTATGAAGGTAACAAACCATTTTTTTCCACCTCTGGTTTGGATTGATTTCATATCAACTAAGTCAGAGTGAATTAACTCTAAGGGATTAGAAACTTTGTGGACATTTTTCTGAAAAGGCTTCTTCGCATATTTTGATTCTACACAAACTTCACATTTATGTTCATATTCCAAATTTAATTTTGAAATGCAGCCAGATTTTGCCAATTTGTTCATTGAATTATAATTTACATGACTAAGTCTACCATGCCAAATATTCAATGAGACAACAACATAAGAAGAATCAACTTTATTAATTTCAGTAGAGATTACAGATAATTTGTAAAGGCCCTCAGCCTTATAGCCCTTTCCCACAAAGTCCCTACCCTTAGTGATAATCACTTTTTCGGACTCAAAAACAATTTTAAATCCCTTGTCATCTAGCACACCACTTGAAACGAGATTCTTGCAGATGTCTGGTACATGTAACACTTCATTCAATGTGAGGATTTTCCCAGAAGAAAGCTCCAACAGTGCATGTATTATTATTTTTGTGACCGTAAAAAAAAGGGTTCATGCACATCAGGTAGCGTGGTTGCATATCAAAATCATATCCCATATATGGAGTATAAGAATACTCATTATAGACATGCATATTAACATACCTGCTCCTTTATGCAAAACACTACTTTATAACCACAATCGCACGGTGTCTACAATGCAGACAACAACAAGTACGGGTCGAACCCACAGGGAGTGGGGACGATACTGCAATCAATATCTCTAATCAACTAATCAAGAATACTATTTTTGGAATTTTATATTTATGAATAAAATAATAAAACAAACTAAACTAATAAAAATAAATCAAATGTGAGAAACAGTAACCAGGGTTTTCAGTATCCACCACTATTTCTGTTTAATTACTGAAGTGAAACATAACTCCTGAATATTCATCTATTGTTCGTTCTATCGACATCACCTATTATATGTATTAGAGTTGCAAATATCACTGGGACACCCTAACATGGCGCATCAAAAGATCTAAGTCTCATGCATACACCATCTAATTGCGTTAGCGAGAAAATAATACGAAACTAATTATAGGTTCACAAATAATATCTAGCTCTTCTAAGCATACCCCATCGAAGGAGTTAACCCAAGCATGAAATATCAAATAAGTAGACAAACATATTTGCTATCATATTAATTTTGCGTATAGGTTACTATATTGTACAGAACCGGTGAAGCATTAACTAATTTTTCATTAAATCAATAAATCAAAATCATGGAATTAATCTATTTAAATCATAATAGTTTGTATCAAATAAGTCGATTTAATTGATCTAAAACTTTAAGTGGTTTCAACATTAAACCCTAGCTACAAATTAATTAGAACATGGGAATGGGTTTCTTAAAACCCATAAAATATAATAAAAGTAGAGAGTAAAATAGAGAGGGAAAGATTAAACCAAAGTAAAACAGTGGATGGTGTGGCTGCTGGGATTTATTTCTCCTGTATACTTCTCTAGCTTTTCACGTCACTATCCAGACGTCACAATCCCCCTCCACCTTCTGTACCGTCACCTAGCCTTCTCTCTCCGTCTTCTTTTCTTCTTCGCGTGTTGTACCACCGTCCACCAACCTAGTAGCAAAACCTAGTTTCCCAGGTATTCCTTCTTCTCTGCCTAGGTCTAGCTCTTTCTTCCCCCTACTTTCTCTACTCTCTCCCTAGGTTTCTTAGTTCCGCCTCCAAGAAAAACTAAAGGAAAATCCCCCTCTCTCTCTTTTTTATTCTCTTTTATACCTGTCAGGTCTTCTGCATCCCTCCATGCCACGTCAATCAAGTCTCTCCCTTTTATACTTGTTCTCGGTCACAACCCACACTAATTGAGTACACCACCTTTTCTCTCATCATTCCTCTACTCTTTCTATCCCCTAGCCTATACGGTAGCCTTCTCCCATCAATCACTATATTATCAACTAGGTCTCTCTCCCAACAGCCGTACTGCCTACGCCTACGTAGCCTTAGCCAACACCTAAAAGAATGATTAGCCCTATCATTTGTCCCTAGCCAACAGACTACTCTATCTGCCTGACTACCAAACCACGTATTTTGCTTCAACTGCACGTGCCAACCATCCCAGGCGCAGTCTTTGTTTCAGCAACAGACCCACCTTTTGTTTCACCACGTTAGACTTTTTTTTTCATTCGTACTTCACCTGACTGAACTCTCTCTCACTCTTTATTCAATCTTTTCTTTAGTTCTTTTCCGACTCTAGTCTTTAGAGGCATAAACAGATAAAATGGTTTTATAGCCCTTTTAACCGTGCTTAGTTCATACATTTTGATTTTATGCAAACTACCTATTAAAACAATAAAAATACATTATTAGTATAAATTGAAGTGTTAGCAAATATAGATTAAGTGGTAAAAAATGTATGAAAAGTGCTTATCAAATACCCCCAAACCTATATTTTGTTAGTCCTCGAGCAAAACTAATCTAAAAAATAAAATAAAAATGCTAACTCACTTTCGCAGGAATCGCGACTACATTTAACATATGTAATAAGCCTTTAAACCCCTAAGTGGCCTTAGCGGACGAGTTTTGTCTCGTTAGGGTTTACAAGAGATATACCCACAAAATCTTTTACTCCAAATTCTAGCTACCTGTAAACGATTGAGGATAGACACTAAACAAGCTATTTAGTTGGCATACTAAATTTTTCGGCTATATGAATCGTTACCCTGTATGAGTCCAATTGTTTTACACGAGTTTGCTCAGCGTATTATAATTCATATCAGAATGCAAACTCTACTCAAATAATCATTGAACATCCGAAATTGGATAAAAATTCACATTGCTCGAAATTAATCAAATTCAAACACAGAGATAGATTAGAAGATGGAAATAGAAGTAATGAATGATGCATATGTTAACTAAGGTGAACGGTGTTTCCCAAAATATTAGTATAAAGTCCGGCTCGGATGCTCATATTTTTATTATTATTTATATACATAATCTATTATTTATTTATTTTCTTTATTTTTCCTTTATTTTTCTTTTTTTTATGACTACATGATTAGATCTTTTGAATCTAAGCTCATGCTCCTTTTCAGCAGATTACATGATAGTTCTCATGGATTCTGCATTTCACGCTTGCTTAGGCGACGGATACAGGGAAAACACACACATGTTGCTTATCAAAGTGTCAATTTTTTATTTTTATTTTTTTTTCTTTTCAACAAAATTAAGATTCTAACGCATCTGAGCTACGACCTTATGGCAATACTAAGGCCCCACCAAATCACTTAGAGAAACATAAAATTGCAAAAAATAAAAATAAAAATAGAAAGTGATATGGTTATGATGATTCCGAGATATGCTTGTTCAACGATTATCATGTTATCTCTAACACCTGAGTGCATTTAGATATGAATAGACCATTTAGCTCGGCACACCAATTCCTATAGATAAGAGCTATGTTTCCATCTACCTAGAATGGTTAGTGTCATCCTGAATAATTCACAAGTTTCTAAATTTCGAAGTTTCTTATTGGCATCAATTTTCGGAAACTCTACCCCCAAACCTAAATTTAACACTGTCCTCAATGTTTTTTAAACCGTGCAACCTAGAATGAAATGCAATATATATAAATAGGAGAAACAAATGTAAATCAAAGAGAAGGATTGGAACGTCTCACCTGATTGACGCAAGAAAAGCAGTATTCCTTGTAACACATATCAAGCGATAGTAATAACAAAGAACACTGAAAATAACATAAAAAAAAAAAAAAAAGAAAAAAAAAAAAAACAAGAAAATAAAAATCTACCTAGATATGTACAAAAAGGATCCACATACACTAACAACCTGAAAATTTGGGGATCAACCCAAAATAAAATATATACAAATGACAGTTTCGTAATTATATTATGGCGACACAGACACACTGAAACTATCAAAAATAAGGGATTACCCCTAAACCAAGTTTTTACAACACTTGGAAGTGCGTAAAGAACAAAATATGGGGATAATGTTGGGATTGGGGAAATATCAATTGGTTCATGCACAATGTCAGGAACAGGCGAGTCCTCTAGGTATTTGGATGAAAAGTGATCCAACAAAACTTGAGAAGCACACAATTCTAATCCTAAATTAGGTAACTTTTGGAAGTCTATGGGTCTAGAAACAACCTCTAAGTCGGGTAAATGATCTTATGAGATAGATTCATCTATGGAATTAGGCAAATCATCATCAGCAAATAATTACTGGCATTCCAGAACTCTCAATCTTTGTTCCAAACTAGACGGTCTGGGTTTATAATACTTCTCATATAACATTAGAGGTGATTCTTGACTTACCAGAGGTGACGAAAGAACTTCCTTATGCCGTGACCGATTCATATATTCCCTCAGTCTCATCTTAGATGACGTCTCCTGCAAAAAAGTCATCATCCTCGAAAAATATACCTGAAATAAAATTCTAAAACACAAAAACGTAAAATTGAACTAAAGATCCTAAAAGAAAAATAAAAATAAAAATATATACAAAAATAAAAATAAATAAAATAAAAACTACGATTAGAAAATCAAAAATACTAATTACAATATTCCACAACCGCTCCCCGGAAGCGGCGCCAAAAATTGATAGGATTTTAGAATACCCTATATAAATAACCGCAAACGTACGGTGTCTACAATGCAGACAACAACAAGTACGGGTCGAACCCACAGGCAGCGGGGACGATACTGCAATCAATATCTCTAATCAACTAATCAAGAATAATGTTTTTGGAATTTTCAAAAGAATAATAATAGAAAAAATAAACTAAACTAATCAAATAAATCAAATGGGTTTTCAGTATCCACCATTATTTCTATTTAATTACTGAAGTGAAACATAACTCCTGAATATTCATTTATTGTTCGTTCTATCGACATCACCTACTATATATATTAGAGTCGCATATATTACTGAGACACCCTAAGCATGGCGTATCAAAATCTCTAAGTCTCATGCATACACCATATAATTGCGTTAGCGAGAAAATAATACGAAACTAATTATAGGTTCACAAATAATATCTAACTCTTCTAAGCAAACCCCATCTAAGGATTTAACCCAAGCATGAAATATCATAAAGTAGACAAACATATTTGCTATCCTATTAATTCTGCGCATAGGTTACTGTATTGTACAGAACCGGTGAAGCAACAACTAATTTTTCATTAAATCAATAAATCAAAATTGTTCAAATCATAATAGTCTGTATCAAATAAGTCGATCTAATTGATCTAAAACTTTAAGTGGTTTTAACATTAAACTCTAGCTACAAATTAATTAGAACATGGGGATGGGTTTCTTAAAACCCATAAAAATATAGTAAAAGTAGAGAGGGAAATAGAGAGGGAAAGATTAAACCAAAGTAAAGCAGTGGATGGTGTGGCTGTTGGGATCTATATCTCCTGTATACTTCTCTAGCTTTTCACGTCACTATCCAGACGTCACAATCTCCCTCCACCTTCTCTACCGTCACCTAGCCTTCTCTCTCCATCTTATTTTCTTGTTCACGTGTTGTACCACCGTCCACCAACCTAGTAGCAAAACCTAGCTTCCTAGGTATTCCTTCTTCTCCGCCTAGGTCTAGCTCTTTCTTCACCCTACTTTCTCTTATCTCTCCCTAGGTTTCTTAGTTCCGCCTCCAAGAAAAACTAAAGGAAAATCCCCCTTTCTCTCTTTTCTATTCTCTTTTATACCTGTCAGGTCTTCTCCATCCCTCCATGCCACGTCAACCAAGTCTCTCCCTTTTATACTTGTTCTCGGTCACAACCCACACGAATTGAGTACACCACCTTCTCTCTTATCATTCCTCTACTCTCTCTAGACCCTAGCCTATACGGTAGCCTTCTCACATCAATCACTTTACTATCAACTAGGTCTCTCTCCCAACAGCCGTAATTCCTACGCCTACTTAGCCTTAGCCAACACCTAAAAGAATGAGTAGCCTGTCAACAGACTACTCTATCTTCCTGACCACCGAACCACCTATTTTGCTTCAACTGCACGTGCCAACCATCCCCAGGCACAGTCTTTGTTTCAGCAGCAGACCCACCTTTTATTTCACCACGTTAACCTTCTTTTCTTTTTTCATTCGGTCTTCACCTGACTGAACTCTCTCTCTCACTCTTTATTCAATCTTTTCTTTAGTTCTTGTCTGACTCTAGTCTTTAGAGGCATAAACACATAAAATGGTTTTGTAGCCCTTTTAACCGTGTTTAGTTCATAGCTTTGGATTTTATGCAAACTAGTTATTAAAACAATAAAAATACATTATTAACATAAATTGATGTGCTAGCAAATATAGATTAAGTGGTAAAAATGTATGAATTAAGTGCTTATCATATTGTCTTAGGTTTTTCGTACTACTAACAATAAATTTTGTTTGGGTAACATAATAAACATCTCACACAACATAAGTCTCTTTTAAAATATCTTGTTTCTCATATGTGATATTTTTATATGTTTAAAAATACAAAAAATATATGTGATTCATTTGGTATGTTTTGCATTCTAAAATGTAAAATACTACATATATCTTGTAATTATATTTAAATAATTCTTTGTTTTTCTAGGTTTTCATTTGTTGAATTTCTTACTTGGAATCATGATTTAGTTTTTATTGTTAATAAATATATTGTAAGTTCTGAAGTTTTTTTATGAGTTATTAATTGTCCTCCTTTATGAATTATATGCGTATAGATTTAAAAAAAATACAAAAAAACAGACTTTAAGTTTTTTCACCTAGGTTTTGTATATGTTAAGGACGACCCTATTAAGAACCTTAAAGGGTTTCGTTAATGACCACCTAATGAGTTTTGGATATAAAAAGTTTGATAAGGTCTGAGGTTACTTAGTACTATAGACTCTAAACTATACAGACATACCCTTGTAAAATATTTAAGGGAGTCGAAAGTGAACAAAAAAAAAATAAAGTTAAAAGAACAAGTCTTATAAATACCAGTGAAGTGGGACTCTCTATACATGAGAGCTCAGCTTACAATATTCTCTCTAATTATCTAGCTAGCTTTTACAATGAGGCAACAACTGACATCTTCTTTTCTTCTTCTTCTTCTTCTGCCAGTACTACTAATCTTCTTCCTCACCAACATTTCAATCTCTAACTCTCAAGTTCCTTCTTTCAACATATACATTCTAGCCCTCCAATTTACAAAGTCTCTCTGTAATAATCCCGTTTACAATAAATGTGATCCAAAATCGAACTTTGATCTTCCTAGAAAGTTTATGATACATGGTTTGTGGGACATGTTAGAATTTGTGTCCTATTAACTTTGGATCACTTATGGAAGACTTGGACTTGGTCAAAGTATGATGTGTCAAGATGCTAGAGATTAAGTATTGATGTGTCAAGTACTTAATACTTATTTAGTGATGTTTCAGTTAGTGGAGACTCATGTATTGATGTGTTTACATGCTATAGACTATGTAATTGTGAGTCAAGTAGTATGTATTAAGTGTTGGCATGAGTTAGTGACATATATGTAGGAACTAGTTTTGATGGTAAGCTAGAACTACTGTAAATAGATGAAAAGATGAACTCTTATTTATTTCCCATAAGAGAAGATTGCTACTAACTCCATCACTTAAGGATGGCATCTTAAAATTGTTAGGGTAAATGAATATATGCTCTCTAGTTATATTTAGAAATAGTAACGTTGGATTGATCTATTCAAGTATAGCAATTGAAGCAACAAGGAGCCAAGAGTATATAGCTATGAATCAAGGTACGAAGCTTAACTTTATCTTAATTAAAGTTCTATATATTTGGTTATGTGGTAAACATGAATATCCTAGATCCTCTTCCCATGCATAAAATTTTTTTGTGTTTGCATGACTTAAGCCTTAAAGCCTAAAATGTGGTATCAGAGCATGTGTTGGATCATTCATGTATGTTTTCTCTTTTAAGTATACCATTATATATAGAAGATTACATGATTGTTTGAAATTGTAGTCTTTGTGAAACTTGATCATGTTTATCTATTATTTTGTTTCTCATGTAAAGTAAATGATATTATATTATGAATAAATTTAATTCTTTTTAATATTTGAAAGAAGTTTAATTTCTGCTGTCGAATAATAAGACATCATCGATATTAAGTGCATAAATTTTTCTTGTTCTTAATGTTGGAAAATTATTTTATCAACTAATAGAAAACAAAAGAAGATTTTATTTTTTTAGTATCTTGACATGAAGTTTATAAAGTTCAATAATAATGAAATTTGATCAAAGAGAAAATGATGGAGTTCCAGTTGTTTGATTGAAATAATCCAATATATATTGTATATGAACTAGTGCATCTGAATTAACTCCGTAGTGGAACCGAGTTGAACTGCATATTGAAACAGTCTAATTAGCCCTTATTTTGATTTCATATTGATTTTTCGTATTGGGAACACCGATAGTAAATTTTGAAGACCAGAAATATTCCAAAATTAGTTGAATCAATTTTCACACAATATATTGTTTTGTGTTCATGTATATGCTTTTATGGGTTCTTATTTATTGATTATTTTTATTGTAATAATTATGTGAATATTCAAGTTCTATGTTTTGATTGAACTATTAAAGTTTAAATTTATCGAGTGTAACCGGTAACCTGGCTATGTTGTCGAAGTTACCTATGGAGAATGATGACCTCGATAGAAATTATTGGTCAATTGCTCTGTTAATTACGATATTAATGATTTTTTCAAAGACGTCATTGATTTTAGTAATTATGATTGATATCCTCATATAAAGATCATATCGATGCTAAAAGGTGTCGGACCACGTGGTTTTGAGGATGTGTAGCATATTGACACTAAAGTTATAAAGTTATAAGGCTCATTTGTAAAGTGAACTTTAATAAAGTTGAATTGATTTTAGTTTAACCTATAAGTATGGGTTTTAACCTATAAGTATGGGTTTCCTAAGAAGCTCATGAGAAAAAGATAAATTCTTATCGATAAATTTAGTAATTAATATTGTCGACTATATGTTCTAATTATCTTGTTGACAGTTGATGATTTTTCGAAAAACATCATTAGCCGTGTTCAATAATTAATTCTTGTTTTCTCAAGGAAGTGATCTTGATACCCAAAGGTGTCATTTCTTATGATGTTGAGGATACATGAACTAGTCGACATTTAAATTAAATCTTGACCTTAGACCCTTCGTATGTCTTGATTTTATCCCAGCGGAGAAATTTTGATGATACAACTTGTCCATCTTAATAAAGGAAATTATCACTTGATTCGTGTGTTACTTAAGAATTTTCATTTAGCAAAGTGATATGCATACTATGTTGTCTTTGCATGGTGATTCTGTTTATATATTTGATATGGCTAGAATTTCTTGAAATATACCAAACACATGATTCCACCTTCAATTATTTGGATTTATTATTTTGGATTGATATCCCTTAACTGATTAGACTCACACTGCACTTAGAAATAACATTGCGGATGAGAAATCTCTATTATGTATGACAAATATATTACGCTGAATTATGTAAATATGAATCTCCATTCTAGATAATGTTGAACAGATATCATTGGCATCTAAGGAGAGATATTGTGCATCTAATGAATTTTTAGCTAGTATAGTAATGACTCATTTAACTACTGATAAATAAAGAAATACAGTAGCTCAAAGAATAATGAGAGCCTAAGAATATAAAGATAAATCACCAAATAATGGTAGATCTTTTAATGCATAACAGTTTTAGAAGGAAGCAAAATTAGAATTGCTTTAATTTTCCCAATGTTAGACACCTGTCTAAAGCAAAAGATATGATTTGATAAAAAGTCATCCATTCTGCTCTTGTATGTTGTAGATTAATCATGAATGAAATTCCTTCTCATAATTGGTGAATTTTCTTAGGCATATGTGTTCATGTTTCCAATATAATGCTAGGATACTTAGCATTGCAATGTGTATATATTGGAAACCCTCAGTTTGTCATATATAACTCGTTGTTTTATTGCATAACAAGTTGTGGCTTATTTTTGAAGAAATGCTGGAAATATTGATAAAGGATGAGGGTTTCTCATATTTAGACTTCACTGATTTTGGAATATGCATTGATTGTATTAAAAAAGCACAATTAAACACAACATAATAGGATCCATAAACAATGTGGAGTCTTTGAGATTATAAACACTAGTTTTGTGGACCCTTTATCTTCACTTTTCACAATGATTTCCCACGCTAAGGCATACGTTCCATGTATTAAACACGGAGGCTATGTGTTTATTACTAAACTTGAAAGGCTAATTAAATAGAAAGGTGAAAATCTTTATAGGTAAGAAAGTGTTAAATATAAAAGAAGTTAAGATGAATCGGGTGAAAATATTGATTCATCATCCAAGCTCCTAAAAAACTAAGTGTTTTTGTGTGTAATACAACATTTGGGATGCCGAATTGTATCGCAAAATAAAAAAGTTGCACCTTACTGGTGATGGTTAGATTATGCTAATTTATACCTCACCCATTATGTTGTGGTATGGATATTTAAAATTCGTTGGTTGCATCTTAAACCGAGTTCCCAATAAGTCATTTCTTGAAACTCTTTAAGAGTCAAGGATTTGATGGAAACCTAATTTAAGACACTTGTATGTTTAGAGTGTATCAACAAAAGATAAAATCCATAACCTAGATACATAAAATGAATTGGATCCTCTTTTACATATCATATAAACCCAAAGGGTGTAGGTTTTACTATTCTAATCATAAACAAATTAATATGGAAACGGTTTATATCAAATTCCATGAAAATGATCAATTAGTGGGAGCAGTACAGTGATTAAAGATTTATGGTGTTCATATAATCATAACTTCATAAGAGAATTACTGTTTAGTCAATCAAGAAATAATGATATCGAACAACAAGAAAACGTTATTACGTGATCTGAAATCTAAAGAACCATAATAAGTTGAAGCGTGCAAATCTCATAAAGACGAGACTTGATATTTTCTTCAGGTTATGTGGTGTATATATCTTTAGAATCAGATATATCTAATGGATCTATTAAAGACCCGGAATTATTTTACATTCCTTGATTAATTTGTTTCACATCATCAAGCTTCAACTTCTCACGTATAGATGTTGTTGTCGTCCCCGAACTCTTTGGTAATAAAGACAACAACCGTAAATCTTTAATTTCATCATAAAAAAATAATACTAATTTTTAAAAGATGACCAATAATTGAATTAAACTTCCCAATATGTGCCGTTTTTCCTTCCTGAATATTCAGATTGAATAATTTTTTACACAACATAATCTTCCCCGAGGATGATGACCTTTGATACAAATTTTCTAGTATATCCATAATAAGATTCTTTGTACTAGTAATATCTTGTATATTATTATTGTAAATTTCCCACGTAAGATATCTACGGATCATGACTACACACACTTGTGATCAAAAACCAACCATTCTTCATCTTTGAGTGCTCATTTTTTATCGACTCCACCTAATGGAACACCAAGACCATTCTCGTATAGATAGTCTTCCATCTGGGACTTCCAAAGCGTAAAGTTCTTCCCAATAAAAACTTTAACCCTTGTTATTGTACTTTCATTATTAACACCTATAACTCCCACTTCGATTGTGGTCTATGAAAATCAATAACCCTTGTTATTTATAAACCTAAACAACCTTGTTGATTTCCAAAACAATTATACCAAGCCTGACACTCTAATACTAATTGTCAGGAAAAATCTAAAGGAATTGGTGCACAAAATTCTATAGAAATCTAACAAACTTCGAAAACCCTAAGATCTTGGAATGTTATGATGAACAATAAGTAAACCAAGCACAAGCACAAGCAATAATAATAAACAGTAAAGTAAATTTAAACTCAAAAGACACAAGATTTATAGTGGTTAAACAATATATACAATGTTTATATATTGTCTACATCCACTTTGAGTCACACCAATTCAAATCCACTATGAACAAACGATTACAATATATAACACCTTCATGTGAATCCCTAAAAATACTTGGATACACCATAACAATTACCCGAGTCATCTTGTATGTTGTTTCTCACCAATTTGTACTCACCACGAAATCCTAGCTTTTCACCACTACAAGAAATTTCTTTACAATTATCTTTCAATCATTCCTTAACATCATACAAAGCCTTAATACCTATTTATATAGGTTAAAAACTTCGCCTTCAAATCCATAGCCGATTGTGAAACCGCTTCCACAAATACGACCAAACTAAAATAGGAAATACCCGGTTCACAAACCTTTGCAAACTTCTTATAAACAACAAAAGTGGATATAAACATTAGTTTTTACGTCCGTTCACGAACCAATAAAATGAGTTCGCGAATCTATTGAAGACATAGTCACCAAAAACATATGTTTTTATGCCAGTTTTTCACGAACCATCGTAAAGTATCACTAAGTCTTCAATTATTTAACAAATGCATGTGCAACATCTCGTTTGAACGCTAATGGTACAATAAATGGGTTTTTTACTGAACATGGTGTATTAACCATGTTGCCCAAATTAAAAAACAATTGACATCAAATAACATTTCTGGATTGAATAACCTATGCATAAATTTATCGTTATATCCTAATATTTTTTTATTCACGTCTTCTGGTCACTTTAAATGCGTTTCACATCAATTAACGAATCAAGTTGGATAAGGATCTGTATCCTGCAAGATAGCAGTGAATTTAAAAATTGTTACGGGAGTTTACCAAATTACACAAGTGTTTACCAATCCAGTAATTCACATGGTTATGATAGTTTTGTTTTATTTGGATTTGGTATACTGATAAGTGCATAATTCACATGTTTTTAGTGTCAAATCCATACTTGTTTTAGTTATGATTCTTGCATATTACTTGTTATTACGTTTGTTTTCTATCTTATATCTTATATTAGGTGAATCATCACAATAAGAGTGAAAGTGGCTATAAAAGAGCTAAGAAGTGAAGTAATCCAAGTATTCAAGCATCTCAAGGCCAAATAAGAAGAAAGGAGTTCATTGCGACATGACATAAACAAGGAAATTGAGTTCTACAAGTGAAGAAGGGACAAATACAAAGTCAAATCATTGTAATCCAGGAGTTCTTAATAGTTTCTTAAAAAGAACGAGAATACGAAGTGAACGCAAAAAGAATGAGGTCATTCGTGTAGGACGAGAAAGTTATGGATAAAACAGCCGAAGCAAGAAAAAATCGTCTACAACCCTAATATCGGCACGATTCATTGGTAATCGACCATGCCGAATGGAGAAAGTTTTGGGTACGGAGAATTGGAGTTATTTTGGTCCTAAGTCGGCACGTTTCATGTAAATCAACCATGCCGACTGTGACGAACCTATGTGGTCCGTTTTGACGTGTTTTTGACTTCTAAAAGGAGGAAACACGGTTTCGGAAGGATTTTAAAACCTAGATATCATGATTACTATATAAGGAGACTCCCAAGACATTAAAAAGAGATCTTTCAAAGCCTTTACATTACTTTGCAAGTTTCAGAAGAAAGAACAACACAAGAGGAGAAAGCTAGGGTTTCGAAGCGGTTTCATTATCGTAACGATTTCTTAACTACTTTCTTATATGTATAACATGGATGATTCTACATCCTAATTGATTGAGGATGAATTCTAAGTTCTATACATGATTTGACTTAATATATGATTCTATTTTGAGTTCTTCATATGATTATCGTTTATTCATACTACAAAGAATGTTTATGATTGATTGATAGATTGTTTTGGTGGCAAACTGAATTGATTTATTGATTTAATCTGTTGCTTGTATTGAGTTGTGTGATAAGTAATAGTCCATTGACTCGTACATAAATAGAGAACACGAGACCTTGCAGAGGGATTCTGTGGAGCAATTGTATGTATGAAAAACACTGGTAAGTGGACCTTGATCTAAGAGTCTAACTGCTAGGATTAACCTATAAATTCAAAAAATATAAAACATTCGACCAAATTACACCCTGAGTGATCTACTACTAGGTGGTTAAGACAAATAGAATCTGGTAGGTGAGAACTTCTGTATCCAGTGATATAAGGAATTTCGGGGATTACACTGATCTAGCTGTTATTCTACGGCCAGTGATAATCTGTGATTAACAATGAGTAGATGAATATATTAACTTGATGAATTTTTAGTATCGAAGAAGGATTCCTCGATCATATCTCTCTTCATTCCTTATAGCTTTACTTTTAATTGCTTTCTTATTTACTTTGTTTAGAACCTAAAACAAAACGCACTTTTGTGACACATTAAACAACTGAAACACCTCGCTTCCCGTGGAAACGAACTTGACTTCCATTATATTACTCTATAATTGAATGAAAATAAAATCGCTAATTTAATTGCTCCTACGACACGCATCATATACCTTCGTAGAAATCTTGTACATTTTGTTTTAGTCGGATCTATTACACATACCAAAACTAAAATTACACATTGCATGACTCGATCTTGTACCTAATATATATGAAACCATCAACCTTGCCTACGAGCAGACCCAACCCAATTATCACAAATATCTACTCAACACGTTATCTGCAAATTACCTTGCCGACTCTATCCAAAGGGAAAAAAATAAGCAGATAACTACCTTAGGGCATCCACAGTCGAGCGATGAAACCCAACGATCAAAGATCAAAAAATTTGATCTTTACTCCGTCTCAAAAACAGCGGTGGATAGTCAAGCGAATTCCTAGGATATCGCATTAACGTAAGCGAAGTGTCAACGCATCGCTTGAGAAGACGGACGAGAAACTGAGGCTTCTCCTGGTACAAGCGAGATGCTGCTCTACCGCCTACAAAAAAACATCTAGCGAAATCCCAAGCTCTCGCCCGCACAAAACCAAGCGGTGCCTTGAAATATCGCCCTTGTTTCCCTTCAGTTGGGCGAAATTGTAACATTTCGCTTATGTGTAAACGAGCTGCTGGGTTCTCGTCGTAGCAAGCGAAACATTAGTAGCCCGCTTGAGTTGGCGAAATATCAGCTCTTTGCCCGTTTTTTTAAGCGAAATCTTAGGCCGTCGTTTGTTCACAAGCGAGACGGTAGTGCTTTGCTCGACTATAAGTTTTACTTGTCGATCAGAGATTACTTTTAATCCTGAATAGTGGTTTTCGTCGATTAAATACTAAATCTGATCGCACGACTGTGGAAGAAATTGAACGATCAAAGATCAAATTTAATCTTTGATCAAGGTTATGATCGATGACTGCAGTTGCTCTTACCGACTCTATCCAAAGGGAAAAAGATAGTGCTTATTTTTTTATGCGTAGGGTGGTTCATATCTGCTCACGATATATGTAAAACGACTGACTCTGCCTAAAAGTAGACTCGACACAATTTCCGTATATACTTAAAAATATCATCCGGAAACTACCCTCCCAACTCTACCACAGGAAAAGAGGGATACTCGAAGTCCTAACTTTATATATAATTCGTAAAACTAAGTCGGAGATCCAAACAAACCGATAATAATAACAGATATAATATGGACGGAGAATTTAACAAATATGGTCCCGACTTTTTGCACTTGCCAAGTGGCAGGCAAGATGGGAACCAGATGTTATAACCATAAGGCACAAACCAAGATGTAGCTCCACGACATTAGAAAGGGTACTTCAGTAGTTTTTGGTTTCAGAAGTATATACAGTAGTTCGTCATTCTGGAGAGGTCTACTTAGAAAAAAATGAAGATTTTCTAGGTTTTCAGAAGGAAAAGAAAGCTTTTCATTTTTCAATGGCGACTGAAGTAATAATAATAGATAGAGATCGTATACAAAAAGCATTCGATGAATTCGAAACCCAAAAATCCCTCTTAACAAATTGTACACAGCAATGGGAGAAACTCTCATCTCATTTCACATCTTTAGAACAATCCCTCTTACAAAAAACCCAAACCTTAGACACAAATCTAGAAACACTAGATTTAGAAACAAAGAAAGCATTAGCAAAAATATCTGAAAGAGAGAATTCAATCTCAGAACGTGAATCCATTGCCATTACACTTATCGAAGAACAAAAACAAAATGCATTCAAAGAGATATATGAAGGAATTATTGATTCTAGTAGTAATGGGATTGAATTAGAAGATGCATTGAAATCTTATTGTAGAAAGATGGATGCTAAGGGTTTATTGAAGTATATGATGACTAAAAGGAAAGAATCAGTGACAATGAGGGTTAAGATTGGTGTTGCTATTCGTGAGTGTGTTGACCCATATCGGTTGGTATTGGATGGCATTGAGGATTTTTTGGATACCAAAGGGTTAGTGAAAGTTGGGGTTTCTGATAAGAGATGGGCTTGTGGAAGTTCGATTCAAGGATTGTTTCCTGATTTGGATGGGAACACTACTCCTAGTGTTGTTGCAACTAGTGTGAAGGAGAGAGCCGGTGTTATCACAAACGTTTGGAAGGGGAAAATGGATAATCTTGAAGGAGGAGGAGATGATATGGGACCAGCTGAAGTTGCAATGTTTTTGCAAATGGTGATTGGGTTTGGATTGAAAGACAAGTTTGAGGAGGAGTTTTTGACGAAATTGATTTTAGCGTATCCTTCGAGAAGGGAAATGCCAAAGCTTGCTGCAGCGTTAGGTTTCGGTGAGAAAATGGGAGGTATGGGTTCTTGCTTATTCTTGCTTTATTGGCAATTTGTTAAGTGAGTATCTGTTGATTTCTTGCTTAAGTTCAGTTGGTAAGTTAGTTGGAAAGATATTTTGTCGATTGAATTATTATGTTTCGTAGATAGGCATGGTTTTGCAAATGTGAATAATTACAAATGTTAAACTCATGGATAGACACATTCTAAGAGAGTTTTATGTGGAAATATTGAAATGTGGTGTGAAATGATTGAATTATAGACATTGCTATGAAACTAGTTTGTAAAGCTATATGTTCCAATCAGAGAATAGTGAAATAGATAGAGATATTCCAATAGGACAACAGCCAATTCATATACTAGTGTTTTTTGTAACTCCTATGAATTCCAAGCTTGAGGAATGTCTCACTTTGCTGCAGCAGCTGTTGCCATGGTATCCTTGGGGGAAAGTTGATTTATGAGTTATGTCTGCGACTTGTTCACTTGGAACCAGCATCTAGAAAAACTCATGAGTTTGATGGTAAAAGTTCATCCTCTTTCACTATGGGAATTGAGCTTGCAATTTCAGAGTTATCCAATTTTGAGTTTAGCTCAAACCCCATCTCCCTCCCTTTTACAAGATTTTCGACACTCCAACTTGGTGTTGGTGTTATGACTCTGAAATCTGAGCTAGGCTTAGATATTCTGTCAATTTAGCTTACTGCTTTACAAGAAAGCTTTGCGTAGTACAAAGTCTGTGTTTTCTTAACCTCTTCTGTAAAGTACCTAGTATTGAGGCACTTGTTCTTCCTCTATCTGTCATGTGAGATTTCTGCAATGAAGTAGAATTGTTTGCTGTTGGTGTACTTAAAAAATGATCTGTGTGTCTGATGCTCTGCTTTAGTACTAATATTAACTCGTGAATCTAGAAGAACCAGTTGATCAGATTTTTGGTGATACTTTTACTTTCTATTCACAGAAAAGAGGTATACACACATACCAGTCAAATGTCAAAACGTTGAAAACAAAATTTTATACAATTGCTCATCTGTGATGCGTAGGAAAATCTCCATCCTCTGCTCTTATCCTTTCCTTGGTTGTTATTGGGATGTTCTTTTGCTTTGCTACAAATAGCCAAAAGGGGTTGTTGCAATGATTGTTCTGTGGGTTGATCCGTTTGATACTGGCCATTGCTTAGAAATAACATAAACAACAAATAAATGATCTAAATTTGTTCAATGCAACAAAATCGCCTTTCTTTTACAAAATCAGTTCGGTTTAAGAACCTTACCTCTTAACAATTATTTTGTTGCAGATATGATCGCTGAATTGGTAAAGAATGGCAAGGAGATTGAGGCTGTGGATTTTGCATGTGAATGTGGTCTGACTGAACAATTTCCTCCAGTTCCTTCTCTCAGAGCTTATCTCAGGAACTCAAGGAAAAATGTGAATACAATGTTGAAGAATCGCAACTACAGTGCGGCTCAGTCGGTATGTTAATTTTTTTTTTAAAACCAAGTGTTCTCCGTCTTAGATGAGTGCCTAGGGATTCACAAACTAATGTTGTAATATTTCCCAGCATGGTTTAGTGATCCTATATTCCTAATGCACTACCCATTCAGGAAGCTGCTAATGCATTAGAGTTGAATTCCCTCAAAGCCATCATCAGATGCGTGGAGGAGCACAAACTTGGAGCTGAATTTACTCTTGACAGTCTAAGAAAGCGAGTTTCTCAGTTGGAGAAAGCTAAGGTTGACAGGAAGAAAAGCATCCCTGTGGGAAACAAACCCCAAGTTAAGCGATCTCGAGGAGGTCCCGGAGGTAGCGGTGGAGGTGGCAGCGGTCCACCGCACATCAGACCAGCCAAAGTAGGAAGAGGTTCAAATAGCTATCCCTCTTACAGCCGCAGGAATCAAGTACCACCTGTTCCACATCATGCCGCTGGTTTTTACAGTTACCCTAATCAGCCTATGTATGATCCTTCACCATCTTACGGAGGATCATATGCTGGAGGACATTCGAGAAGCCCTGCTGCAGTACCTCAAACTTATGCATACCAACCAGAAGATATGGCTGGCGCCGGCGTAGCACGGTCCAGTGTAGCGCCATATACACCCCAGCCTCCTGTATACGGTGGATATGATTATAGTGGGGCAGCAGCAGCTACTTATCAACCTTCATTTCCTCAGTAGGGCCTTGGATTAGTAAGAATGTAGTTCTGGTGTTCAGTTATGAAATAACTTAGAAAAGCTTGTAAGAAGACCGTATTAAGAGTCTTTACTCTACTTTGAGCTCTTTTTACGATCAAATATGTCAAAAAAATTTCTTGTTTCCGCCTTTTTTGATATTCTTTTTGTTATATCCTTTAGACTGTTGTTTCTTGTTGGGAAAAGGGGTTAGAGTGAAAAATGAAGAAGATGTACTACTCTCACAGGTCCCTGTGGACTTCTGTGGATATGTTGGTCAATTTGTGACTTTGCCATCCTGTATGACCGCAATTCAATGAGATACCTTCTCAAACTGGGTCCACAGCAATGTAGTCGATCGATAGCCCCGTGATTCGTGGTATCGGGGGTTATCCGTGACGTGACGCCGATATTAGCCGAACGTGATTTAAACGCGATTCTCGGCCGCGACACCCTATCTCGGCCGATATTGGACCCAATTTTTTTTTTATTTTTTTATTTTTTTTTATTTTTTTTTGATTGTTTTTGATTTTTTTTAACGAAAAAGTTAGATCCAAAGCTACTAATGACATCATGGCTCTCGAAATCTGATTTATCAAAAAAAAAAAAACTTATGTTAGGAAAAATTAGTTTGGGAAGACTCTTATTTTTGTTTGATGAATGAACTGAATGTTTGGCTTCCGAATGATGGGTTTATCTTAAACTGATCTTTGCAAGAACTAGAAAGAATTTAGAAGTTATGAAAATCTGAAGCTGTAATGAATGAAAAATGACACATAACATGTTTGTGTTATTGCCTGAGTGACCATCTCTTTTTTGCCTCCAGCACATAGCTTGTTGTTTAATTAGAGTTGGTCAAACTTGGTCTTAAAATTTAAAATTAGAGTTGTAATATGCTCATTGTTTAACTCATTATTTGTTTTCCTTTCTTAAAATTTTTGTTTATGTAGTATATTTGTAATAACTCTAACATTTACACTTATCCGATATTTCACCGATAATCTCCCCGAGATCAAGGTGTCAAGGTGTCAAGGTCTCGGCCGCGACGCGGCCGAGATCCGAAATTGACTACATTGGTCCACAGAGTCCAAAAAGACTCGTCCAAATGTGTGCTAATTATTTGAAAGGGCTGAATCGGCAAAGTATCCAAAAAAAAAAGATTTAGTATCGTTTCAATTTTACCTCTACTAGTGGCATGCCCGTGCGTTGCACGGGCTCATATTGGTTGTCGTAAAACAATACGTAAAATTATCTGTTTAGGGCATTTTGGACTGGATATTTTTGAAATTAAATTTGAAATAGGAAAATTTAAGTCTGTAATCTCTATTTTTTCTTGCATCTCTCTTATCTTTTTCTCTCTTTTCTCTTTAATTTACCCTAAAACAAATAGATTGATCAAAAAAAATTTCTTCTGATGTTGGAATCATTCTCAACAGGATCAATCCAATGCCAACGTTTGAGGTCCAAAGGGTAAGAAGAGGTAAGGTGTGACTACCAAAAATCTAACTCTTTGGATCACAACCATCAAAGTCAGAAACATAGTAAAATTAAATCTCTTAAAATGAAAACATAACATGTTAACAATTTGAAGAAGGAATTAAAACATTTATCAACATAATGGTTTAACGTGGTTCGACAATTAAATTGTCTACATCCACGGGTGATAAAGATTTGGATCATTTGTATTCATGTTTATATGTTACAGATAGATATAAGGCTACATAATTAAAGTCAATTAATCAAAGTACAATTGAACTATCAAATTAACACAAGTCTCATACTTAAACTCTTTGCTCTGATCCTATTTCTTATGTCCAATTTTCCTGAATTTTTCCAGTCCCCTTTCTATTCTTAGAGTTGGGTATTTATAGCAAATATCGTGGGTCCCTCCAATTTAACTTTACGCTTGTTAGTTCTTATCCAGACTTTGGAACAATAGTTATTCCGCAAGACTTATTCGTGTTTCCCGCAAGACTTAATATGCGTACTTCTTATTTCCCTTAGTGTCTCGTTTGATGTCCCGCACTTCCTCTGCGAATTTGTACTCAAGTTGTTGTTTTTGGATTTGGATGAACGTTGGGGTCTTATTAGAATTATGTCATGTCTGACATGTGGCAATTGAAAGTGACTTGTCATGCTTTAGTTTCTTTTGTTTCGCAACCTGTACAGCTGAGACGTGTCTCTCATGCATCGATGTTTGTCAGTTCCCTTTATGATGTCAGGCTTTCTCGCAACTTGTGTGTCAGTCATGCAACGAAGCTATCTGTTTCGTGCAGTGTGCCATGCTTTCCCGCAGCTTGAGTGTCGATCATGCAACAATGCTGTCTATTTCAGTACTTATCAAAAAGCATTATTTCCGTGCTTCTCGTTCCATCATATTTTGATACTCTTTCCGTAGTATTTGAACACGTGTAGTTAGGGATTTAATATCCTCACAATTTGCCCTTTTTTTCTTTTGAATTTTGGCATATGGTAAAAATTTGAAAAGGGAAAAATAGTTATTACTCTTCTGATTATCACGCCAACAATAAATTTTCTTCCCACGTTTAGCTTTACTCTTCCCGATTTTCACGCCACTAATAAACTTTCTTCCCACGTTTCTGTTAGTTGGCGATTTCGAGGAAATCATATCTCTGATAAAGTTTCTCTCTCTTTCACTTTTCGACGGTTTCGTCAGTTTCAGTCTTTATTTAATGTTAGTCACATCTCTCATCTTATTCTTTATCTTCTTTGTCTTCTTCTTCTTAAAGTTTTTGTGCTTTTCATTCTTCCGAACTTTTCAAAGATTCCTCAGTGCTTTTTCATTCTTCTGAACTTAGTGATTAAGGATTTTTTGCATCGGGATCAAGTCTTCTTTTCCTTCAGTCCTCTGATTTTCCTTCTGTCTTTTACTTCGTTACAGGTAATTCTCTTAACTTTTTTCTTAATGTATTTGTTTACTTATCAATTTCTTTGACTGAATCTTTTAGAGTGGACAGTGATGATGATGATGTTGATTATGTTCTTGTTTATCTATTTATTATCTGTTGGAGTGAATGATGATAATGATGATGATGATGATATTTTTTTTTTGATGTCTGGTTGTTCTATTGAATCATGATCCTTTTCTTTTCTTGATCATAAAATTGTTTACTCTTATGTATTTTGATTCAGTGAACATCCTGTTGTTCTTTTGTTCTGTAACATTTCTGTTTTGTTCTTGCTTCTGATTATGATGTACTTATCTTCTCTTATTTTCATATGTAGATAAAGATTTATCATGACTAGGAAAGATGATAATAAAACTGATGGTGGTGCTTCTCATCAAGATGATCATCCTTTAGAAAGGAAATCATCTTGTTATTTTATGAAGAAGAATGTGGTGGATGAATCTGGTACTTCAGGAGTTCAACCTTCTGACTTAGTAAGATCCGCAGATGTATCTGTTGCGGCCAACATAACAACTTATAAAAATAAAAGTTTAAATGAAAATTTGGGCTTCATGTCAATGAACATTGAAGAGTTTAAGAAGAAGCACAATCTTCAGCAATTTAAAGTTTCCTTCTGCGATCCTGCTGAAGGAGATGAAATTACGTTGGAGATGATAGAGAAGTTTGAGTACAGCAACAAAAGGCTGTTAATACCCGTGGGAGTGTTGGATGCGGGCTTGAAGCTTCCTTTCTACTGATGGTGTTCGTAATAGTGGTAAATAAAGTTATCGTTCGCTCGAACTTGTAAAGATTGAATTTAGATTTAATAAATTAATTTTAAACTAAAAATATACACAAAATATGAAAATAATATTAACAAATACTGAGGTTATGGATTTCACCATTAACCAATCAAAATGATTCAGTTCAATAATTATAAGTATCCAATTCTTACATTTAATTTGATTCTAAAATATTGCAATAAGTAGATTTTTAAAACAACAATTGTATAACAAAAGCATGGAACATCTAAAACCTAGGCCAAGCATGTACCATCTAACGAAATCACAATTGCTTAATAAAAATCATCAAATCAATTTTTAATCAAGGCAAATAATCATAAAAGAAATTGTAAAAATTAATTAAAATAAAAATATACCACTTTTCATGGAACAATGGATTCCTCCATCAGCTCAGCAAAGGGGTTTAGCTCCTCATGTTGAAAAAACCCTCAAAAGTTTGGTACACAGCTCAAAGTGTTTAAAAATAATAAAAAAGAGTGAAAATAATGAAAACAGTGAGTTTGCGACGTTTATAAAAGTTACAGACTCACTGTTACAGAGGGATAACTGTTTCCTGAAGCTAGAAGTTGCAAATGAAGATATCCGTTGCAAAGTGAAAATCTTTGGCAACAGAATCTTCAAACTTTTCGCCACGGAATCTTCAACCTTTTCGCAATGGAATCTTCATCTTCTTCATAATGATCACGAGCAGATTTTTTTGGAATTCTTGATTTTGATCTCT
>JAJJMC010004815.1:1644188-1662014 GCA_023531435.1 Papaver californicum | reverse complement strand
CCCCCCCCCCCCCCCCTACACACACACACATCTCGTTTAAATGTCCCCTATTTATACTAAACACCTAATCATTCGAATATCCTCCAAAAAATCTTCATCATAACTTCTCAATCTTCACGGGAAAATATTTTCCTTTTCTTGATCAATATCTTGACGAATCCGATTTTGTTTCCCTTGGCAGAAGTATTCTTCAATTGTATTGTACTAGATAGATACTAAATAAGAACCATATCTCCCAAATATTTCATACTCGAACACAACAGGGAGAAAGATAAGATTTCTTTCCTGGTATAAGAAATTCCCGATACTTTATGTGATCTGTTTTGATTTTGTTGGTGTTAATCGAGTCCCACACTCTTGTATATAAGGTAAGACAATTATTCTTGTCTTAAAACTCCTCCAAGTCACGTAAAAGATTCACAACCGAGAGACATGATTTTCCCGCCATTTTTTAATTTCAAACGTAAGAAGTGGGTGTCTTTAACATATTGTTGGATGCCTTTATCAAATCCAAGGGGGTTCCTTTAACAATTTCTTGGGTGCCTTTAACACTTTTGATGAGGGTGTTTTTAGCACGTTTTAGACGATTTATCCAGAAATATTTATTTTCCAAAAAACGCCTACACATACATAAAAACACCATATTAGTACAAAATTGAGCATTAAAAAAATATAGAATTGAGATAAAATGGACACACAAATGTGTCTATCATCTACTAGAGCGGGAATTCTTTTCAATTTGAGGTTCTCGCAAGCCATAACAAGTCTAAGCACGGTCTAGTCCGATCTGTTACCCAATATAACGGGAATTGGTGGTGCGTGTTGGATGAATGTAGTATGCGTAGCAGGAGAAAAACCAACTACACGGTAGATAACTTCCATGCTACATATGTGAACAATATAGCTGTGAAAAATTATAAGAAATAGAGTGTCGGTACAGGCCGCAGAGGTGGTGAAGGATTTCGTTTGCTCTGGGAAATTGATAACTCTAAGTTGAACGTCGTTCCTAGGATGCGGGATCCTTTACGGGAAAAGATCCGCAATGATCATGATTTCAGGTGGTACCGCACTCCCCTGATCACTGAAGGTCCCTGGGTTTTACGGGTTCGTTCAAGAAAGCATGGTTCACAACCTTCTATCGCGTCTTCATCCTTACTGCCCTTGGCGGTTGAACTTCGAAGGCTTTGCTTTTTCGCTTGTCAATGTGGTACGCAAAATTCTCTCCATCTTTTTATATCATGCTTTAAAGATTGTTTAATTGTTTTCTTCTTTTTATAACCGCAAGTTGAAGGAAGCTCGAAAGTTGATTCGGGTGTAAGCGCAAAGCCACAACTCCAACAGAAAAGGCATTGATTTATCCAAATGAATTCTTATGATCCTTATGATTTTTATTTAATGGGTTCTTGAGGTATATTGACAGGGTCGAAAGAAAGCTAAGGGTACACCTCGTGCTTCCAACGATAGGGAGGAAGGAGAAATCCATAATTCTCCTCATGGTCAGCCAATATTGAGATCCGAGGATAGCTCTGTACCTGAAAGAAATGAAGAAGAACAAAATATCCCGCTTTAGGTGACAAATTTTTTTCCCACAGAGCCGATTGCTGCTGCGGTGGAGGTTACGGGCGTTGCGGTTAGTTGTCCGATTCAAGCCGCTGATCCTGAACTTTCCTTCCTTTTTCAACTTTCTCCCTTGTTTGGAGATGATCTTCTCGAACCTTCTACAAGTGAAGATGATTCAACTGATAAAGAGGATCTCCCCGTTCAGGGTGAACCAGAAAGTGTTGCAGTTGAAGAGGGTGAGCCGGCAAATATCGTGACTGTGAAGGGTGAACCAGCAGCCGTTACAGTGGAAACGGATTCTTCCGAGGGAGATGTCGCAAGCATAGCTGTCGTGCAAATGAGTGAAGAAATCCCGCATAGGGATAAAGGCAAAGTGATAGCGGAAGATCAAAGTTTTTTGGACAAGGGGGAGGAAGCCTTCCGTTGGTTTACGTTGAAGGAGCTGTTGTCTGTTCCGTGCGACTTCCAGCCGGTGGCAACAGATAATCCTGCGGTCGCTAATTTACGGGAGTACATACGGTCTGCACCGTGTGGCGTAGTGAAAGAATCATGGTTAAGAGGCCAAGGACAGCCCGTCGACCCCTCTTTTTACATAAAATTAACCTTCCTCTCTTGTGGAGACGGTTGCGCTTGCAGATGGTGAAGCGTACTCTTTTCCGCAACAATCTCTCTTGCAAGTACTTTTATTGTTTTAACAACCTTAGATTTTGTTTTATTTTCATCTTTATTTATAACTTTAATCCTACAAATTGCAGCTTGCCCGGGGACAAAACGCCGCACATATGGCTTATAAGTTTTATAAGGGACGATCCATGAAGATGGAGACCCAGTTTAGGACCGTGGAAGAAGAAGCTGCGGGTTTGAAGCGGGAAAATGATGCGCTTCGTCAGTAGTTACTTGATCTTCAAAATCAAGATTTAATATTTTTTCTCTCATATTACTTTCTTTATTTTATTTGCATGTTTCTGAATTACTTAATGGGATCAGCGGGGGATTCAAACCTTATATCTAAGCTGCAACGTAGAAACATGCGTCTGAAAGCTCATGTATTGAAAATTAATAATGAAAATGTGGAGATAAAGGGAAGATTTAATAACCTGGTAGATAGGATGAATGTAGCCAAGTCATGGACCAAGAAGAAATAGTACAATGCTACTTTGTTATGGACCAAGGATTGTCTTCTTGAAGTGAGGGCACAATCAGAAAAGTTGGAAGAAGAAAATCGCAAGCTCTGTGTGGAGCGTTAGAATACATTTGCGGGATTTTCTCGTTCCGGGTCAAGACTTTCAGCTTTCTTCTTATATCGCACAAGTGATTAAAAGATAGAGATAACTCATCTTCAGATGCTCATGCCAAAGGGAACGCACTTGCGGATGCTCAAGCCAAAATCCACAGCTTATCTGATTCCGTACTTCATCGTGAGAGTGATATTTTTCGCTTACATAGAGAAATTGAAAAATGTAAAACGAGTCTAATCAGTTGCGGGACAATGATTCATTGAAACAAGCGGAGTAAAATCAGTGTCGTCAAGATCTTCAGCAACTCACTGCCAATTATCATAAGCTTTCAGAAGAATATGATTTTCTTAATGTTTCCAAAGACACAATGGCCCATGAACTAGAAGAGTTTGAATCCCTCGCAAGAGGTATCTTATTTTTTCTGCATACTTGAAATTGAATACCATTTCCGCATTGATTAACCTGTTATTTTTGTTGCAGATTTTGAAGGAAAATTTAAAGATGCGTCTGCAAGAGCTGCTAAGGCTGAAGGAGAGCTTGGTGCTACCAATCCTAAGGTGGAATAAGTCTTAGGGAAGATGGAGCTTGTTACTTCAAAGGCCAATGAGGCACAAAATCAGCTGAAACTTTTATCCTCTAAAACTAAAGAGGCGGAGGATAAATGGTAGCTGGAAACTTTGAAGGCCGAAAGCTTGACTCGTGACTTGGCTTCAGAACGAGGGAAAATATTTTTTTGGAAAGGGAGTGTCCAAAAGTCTACGGACGAGGTGGATACGTGCAAGAAGGAGCTTGAAGCCGCAAAAGCTCAATTTCTTGGTTGAGGATTGAAGCTCGTGTTGGAGTTGCAAAAGCGATCAACAACATTCTTGATAAAGTTAAGGCTGATGGATTTACCAAAGTATATAGCCGCAAAGAAATCCCTCAACATCCTCCTTTTAGTGCAAAACCTCCCGCTCCTTAGTTTTTCTTTTGTTTTTCCCGCTTCTTTCGAATTGTATTAGCACTTTCATCGTCTTGTATTTTTGTCCCTGCAAAATAATTTATGAATATATATATATATATATATATATATATATATATATATTGATTATTAGTACATTGATTGAGTGTGTATTGATTAACCGCAAGGCAATTTTGTACCTTGAGTTACTTTGAGGATCATAGCGCATGTCTAACTTCTCTCTGACCAGGAAATTAGGATGCGGTCCCTAGGGCACCTCCTGAAATGAAGAGTACCTGATACAATAACTAATGTCATGTTAGGCATCTTTGTGGCGAAAGATCCAATAGTCATACACTCATAGACATTTATATGGACTCTCCAGAGAGATTGCATTTGTTCTGCTTTATCTAGTATGAAGCCCAAATTATTGTATGATTGCAATGATAGTTAGGGGTAATATGGTTTGAGATATTGTGCGTTCCAAGGAAGCCGTAATATTTCTCCATTCATATTCCACAAATGGTACGAGCCCTGTCCCGCAATATCTTGTATAACGTAAGGTCTTCCCCATGTAGGTGCAAACTTTCTTGTTTTTTTATCCCTTTGGTATTCCGGGATTTGCCGTAGACCATATTGTCCTTCCACAAAGTTCCGCAACTTTACTTTCTTATTGTATTCTCTTGCCAATCTTCTTTGATAATTTTCCATTTTTTGGAGCGTAATCTCTCTTTTTTCTTCTAAATCATCCAATTTTTCAAGCATTAAGTTTGTATTCAAATTCTTTTCCCACGCTTCTGTCCTTGTTGTGGGTAAAATAATTTCCGTTGGTATAAGTGCTTCCGCTCCATAAGTAAGAAGAAATGGTGATTCTCCAGTGGCTTCTCTTCTTGTTGTGCGATATGCCCATAGGGTATTATGAAGTTGTTCGCACCATCGTTTATGATGTCCATCTTGAGTCTTTTTCAGATTTATGGAAATAGTTTTATTCGTAGCATCATCTTCTCCATTACTTTGAGGGTAAAGTCGAGTGGACTTGTTCTTTTGGATATTAAATGCTTCTAAAAGAATATCAATATTTTTACCTTGTAGTTGTTGTCCATTGTTTGAGACTATGGCTACTGGAATTCCAAATCTGCAAATTATATCTTCAAATAAAAACTTGAAAACATTCGTATCTCTAATGTGAGCAATAGCTTTGGCTTCAACCTATTTAGTGAAATAATTTGTTGCTACAATCAAGTATTTCCTCTTTTATGTGCCTTCCACTAAGGGACCAACAATATCTACTCCCCATTTTGTAAACGGCCAGGGGCTGAGTACGGAATTGAGTTCCGTTGCAGGAGCTTTAATTCTTTTTGCAAAGCGTTGACATTCTTCGCATCTTTTTACCAAATTCTCTGCATCTTTATGCATAAATGGCCAGTAATACCCTTGCGTTTTTTCTTTTAGTGCGAGTGATCGTCTTCCACTATGATTTCCCGCGTCTCCATAATGGATATCTGTGAGAATACGTTGTCCTTCTTCTTGTGATAAACATCGAAATAAAGGTCCCAAAAAAGACCTGCGATACAAAATTTTATCCCGAAATTGATAATTTGTAGATTTTGATTGCACTTTTCTTGCCTCTTTAGTGTATGCGGGCAGTATCCCATTTTGTAACTACTGATGTATCGGGATCCTCCAATATTTTTCAGGTAATTCATTTCCTGGTTTCTGTGAAAGTTTGCATCATCTTTAATGGTTGCATCTTCAATATCTTCACCTACTTCTTCTTCCACGTTTTCAACTGCCCACAACTTAATTGACGGCTCATAGATGCGCCCAATTTTGACTGCTGATGTATTCTGATCTTTTAACATTAAAAAAATGAATGCTAATGCATCAACATGGGATTTTTATCTCTGGATAAATGTCGAAAACAATTATATTTGGAATTTGAGATGCCAATTTTTGAACAAGATTCTTGTATTCTATCAAGTCTTCATCAAGTGCTTGATATTTCAACTCAACAGGCCGAATTATCAGTTGTGAATCACTTGTAAGCCGTATTTCACTTAGTCCCAACTCGATGATGAGCCGAAGGGCATGAACCACATCCTCATATTCCACTATATTATTTGTATGTTCACCAAACTCAAGACGAAATGCATGTACCATCCGATCTCCTGTAGGGGTTGCAATCACAATTCCGATTCCCGTTCCTTCTTTATTCCGTACCCCATCAACAAATACTTCACATCTACGGGAGTTTATAGAATTCAGAATATCTTGGGAATCATCATCTTCTATTTCGGGCAAACCTTGTATTTCAAAATCATCATCTAGTGGTAAATCGGCAAGGAAATCTGCCAAGACTTGTGATTTTTGTGCAGTTTGTATTTCAAATAAGACATGGAATTGTTCCAATTGTGCATTCCACTTTTCTATTCTCCCTACTTTTCCCGCATTCTTTAGTACAGACTCTAACAGAGATTTACTTGGTGCCCTCACATAATGTGTTAGGAAATATGTGTGCAATTTTTGTGTAGCAAAAACCAATGCTAATATCAATTGTTCAATTTTGGTGTAATTATTTTCTGCAAGATTAAGAGTTTTACTAATATAGTACACTGGTTTCTCTACTTTCTTATTGTTCATACCAACACCGCACTTACAACATCTTCTGTTGCGGCTATGTACAAGGCCAGCACTTCTTCAGGATTTGGATTTTGTAGTGCGGGTAATGTAACAAGATAAGCTTTGATGTTTTGAAAGGCTTGCTCACAATTTTCATTCCATAGAAATTTTCTTTTCTTCTTCAGTGTGTCAAAAAATGGTTTACATTTGTCTGATGATCTGGCAATGAATATGCTAAGTGCGGCTAAACATCCATTTAATCTTTGTACTTCCTTTACATTCCTAGGAAATGGCATATTAACAATCGCTTGTATTTTTGTTGGATCAACTTCGATCCCATTTTTTGTAACCAAGTAACCCAAGAACTTCAAAAATACATTTGTCCGGATTGACTTTCATTTTATATT
The DNA here is from genome assembly GCA_023531435.1 of Papaver californicum. Lineage (NCBI taxonomy): Eukaryota > Viridiplantae > Streptophyta > Magnoliopsida > Ranunculales > Papaveraceae > Papaver > Papaver californicum. The sequence goes on along the minus strand of JAJJMC010004815.1, from coordinate 1,655,250 downwards.
TTCGTAGAGCTTCAAATATTTCCCTCAAATCTTGTAAATGATCCTTTGAAAGTTTACTTTTTATTAGCATATCATCTACATAGACTTCCAAGGTGCGGCTTATCCATGGTTTAAAGATTGCATCTACCAGTCGCTAATAGGTTGCTCCCGCATTCCTTAACCCAAACGACATTCTAGTATACCAGTACAGACCCTGTGGGGTAAAAAATACAGTATGTTCCTGATCCTCTTCAGCTAAAGCAATTTGATTATACCCCGATTGTCCATCCATGAAAGATAAAGCCTCATGCCCTTCAACTGCATCTACTAGTTGATCAATGCTAGGGAGCGGATAACTATCTTCGGGGCGTGCCTTGTTCAAATTGGTGAAATCTATACAAATCCTTACTCCTCCATTCTTCTTTGGTACAATTATCATGTTGGATATCCAAGTGGGGTAACGCACCTCTCGAATAAATCCCGCATCCATGAGTTTCTTTAGTTCCTTTTCCATCGGTAGATGATACTCAGGTACCACTTTGCGTATACGCTACCGAAATGGTGTAGTACCCAGATGTATATGTAACTCATGACGGACAATACTTGGATGAATGCCTGGCATATCCTCCATTTTCCATGCAAAAATATCCACATAATTTCTAAGTAGAATAACCAAATCATGTTCTCTTTCTGATTCCATTAATGTTCCAATCTTGATTATTTTCGGAACTTCTTATGTTCCTATGTTGATATTCTTGGTTTCTTCAATTGCTGAAAAAGTGGATTTGGGAGCCCCTAAAAGTGTGGGAGCTCCCTTTAATTGCTATTCTGGGATACTGCCCCTTTCTTTAGTTTTCGGCATGTTTGCTTCTGACGAAGTGTTTTCATTTGTTTCATTTACTGACCCTCTTCTTACAGTCTCAATCAAATATTGGTTTATTGCTTCTTCTTTGTCTTTTATCTTTCATTATTTCTTTCTATTTTGTTGCTGCTGAACTCGTTCCTCATTCATATGAGTTTCTGCGAGGATGCAAGATTTTGCAACATTCTGATCCCCTTTTATCTCCGTCTCCCCTTGTGGTGTCGGGAATCCCAAGTATTGGTGATATGTTGAGGCCACTCCTTTCAATTGGTGGACCCAATGTCTACCAATGATGGCATTATATGGAGACGGTTCCTCTACTACACTGAATTTAGTCAAAATGCTTATTGGTCCTGCCATAACATCAAGTAAAATTTCCCCTTTTGGTTTTGATGCTATCCCATTAGACCTATAAATAGTGTAGTAACAAGGTGTATGTTGATCGTTCTTTAATCCCATTTTTTGGAATGTGTCATAAAATAACACATTAAAGGAGTTTCCCCCATCCATGAGGATCTTTTTTACGTTCCACCCAGACACTGGTAAAGTGAGCACCAGCGGATCATTGTTTGTTTCGATTTCTTGATCAACTTTGTCCGCTGAAAAAGTTAATGGGGAAGTCATCCATTCCTCCCATGTTTCTGTGACTCTCCCCGCAACTTTGAAGACTTCATGTCTGCGAACCCTTTTACGCAGCTTCTTGTCAATGGCTGCATTCATAGATGATTGACTTGACTCGGTATATGAATTCATATTGATAGTTGGGTTATTCTGTGGAATATTTACAGATTATCCTATGTTGAACCTTGGTGGAGGATTGGGAAAATAAAGAAATTCTTTCAGCTCTCCCATATCAATTAATTTTTGGACTTGCATTTTCAAATTCTTGCATCTTCTTGTGGGATGTCCATGAAAGCAATGATATTCACAATAATCTTTTGAACCCTGTGTATATGATGGCTGCTTTCCTTTCGTCCACGACCATTAGAATCTCGTCTGTTTTTGATAGCGTTCAGAATTTTTGCATATGGGGTGTTGAATTTTCTTTCTTCATCCGCCCTTCCTCGCTTAAATTCACTATATAGATTTTCGCCCGCAACCCGCTTTCCGGAACTTGTTGATGGTTCCACAAAATTTTCCATGTTGGTAATCCTATGATGTTGGGATTTTTGAATATTCCTGCAACTTGTGTATTTTTCAATAATTTCCCTGAGATCCCCTTTTGGTTTTTGGATTTTTTCCATGAATATCTACAAAGAGTGGCTCATGCGGTTGGCTATCCCCCATTTGTAGCAGTTAATAGAAATTTCTGGATTTACATTCCCTATTGCTTGACAGATCGCCTTCCATCGATCTGTGTAGTCTCGGATAGTCTCCTCTGTCCAAGACGCAAGGGAAAATAACTTGTCCATCCCAGCGTCTGCGGGTTTATTATACATGTATGTTTCCAAAAATTTACGAGTTAATTGTGCGTACAAATGTATTGACCCTTCTGGTAAATAATCATACCACGTTAATGCTGATCCTTTCAAACTTGAAGGAAAATATCGACACATAATTGTATCATCCTGTTCCCAACGGGTCATATTGCGGTTGTAGTATTTTAAGTGAGTCGTTGTATCCTTTGTCCCATCATAACATTCAAATATGGGAAGATTGCATTATGCGGGATTGACGCATGCGCAAGGTGCGAGGCCAATGGTGTTTTACTGGCCTCTTTTAACATTTCTTCAAGTCGCCCTCTCTCTTGTTTATTTTTCAAAGTTTTGATTTCTTCTCTCATTTGTTCCATGTCCTTAAAATATTTTTGCCATCTGTTGTTTTGTGGCTCTGAATCATCAAAATCTAGTCAATCTAGTTCATACTGCTGATTTATCTTGTTTTGTTTTGATTGAAAATATGTGCCATGTGCGGGTTCCACTACCATCACTCTTTGATCTTTATTGATTCTTGCTTTACTTTTTGTATATTTTTTTGAGCTTACTTCTTGCCCCTGTATCCCGGTAACAGATGCTTCCGCATCTTGTTGGATTTTATCTCTTAGCATTAGATTTTCTTGAGTTAAGAAAGCAATTGGCTCTGCATAAGTTTTTCGTGCCTTACGCATTTCAATCATTTCTTCAAATAGTTGATTAATAGGATCAACCCTGTTCTGTGATGCTTCTTCATGTGGTTGGTTAATTGACTGATTAACTGGAATATCGGCCTGAGCATCCAAGGGTTGTAGTCCTTGGGATTCCTCTATTAGTTCTCTTTCTAGAAGAGTCTCTATTGTCTGATTTCCCAGGTTTCTTATGTCAACATTTTGTTCTTGTACGGATTTATTTGCAACTGTCTCCATTTTTGTAATTTTTTTGGGATATTATATTATCTTCTTTGTTCAATCTTGTGTTGTCGTTGAAGTTTCTTTGTCGATGTTCTAACAAGAGTTCAGATAATGAGATATGTGTTTCATGAAATTTTAACATCCGCAATATATATAAAAAACAATTTGACTGATAGAAAACATCTAGCTAAAATTTGATATATCACGTAAAAGCTAGACAACTTTCTAATTTAACTCAGATTTTATAAGTTCATTAAATCATTTTTTGCAAACATATCAAAAGCAAGTTAATAAATTCAATTCAAGGCTTATTTTATTGTTTTAACAAGAATCAAAACTAGGTAGTTTTAGTATAATTTTAATTCATTCAAACAATTGAATCAGAGATACATAAATTTAATAGTTTCATACTTAATTCTTTTGCATAATCATTATAAAACATAATATTTTGGTGGAAGTTTATGAACAAAGTTTTCAAACCCATGATTAAGAGAATACATAAGGTATCCATGAATATTAATATAAATAAAAGGTATCAATTAAAGAAGTATTGTGCAAACAATTAAATCTATATAAACATAGTTGAAAGAACTCCTAGTTAAAAATGCTGTAATAGGGGGTTTTATAAGATAACGAAATTCATGGTTTCTAAAAATGAAGATTTGGACAGCTAGAATAAATTCTTTTACCTATCCCTGTTTCTAGCGCCAAATTGTGACTACCAAAAATCTAACTCTTTGGATCACAACCATCAAAGTCAGAAACATAGTAAAATCAAATCTCTTAAAATGAAGACGTAACATGTTAACAATTTGAAGAAAGAATTAAAACATGTATCAACAAAATGATTTAACGTGGTTCGACAATCAAATTGTCTACATCCACTGTGATAAAATCATTTGTATTCATGTTTATATGTTACAGATAGATATCAAGCTACATAATTAAAGTCAATTAATCAAAGTACAATTGAACTATCAAATTAACACAAGTCTCATACCTAAACTCTTTGCTCTAATCCTATTCCTTATGTCCAATTTTCCTGAATTTTTCCAGTCCCCTCTCTATTCTTAAAGTTGGGTATTTATAGCAAATATCGTGGGTCCCTCTAATTTAACTTTACACCTGTTAGTTCTTATCCAGACTTTGGAACAGTAGTTATTCCGCAAGACTTATTCGTGTTTCCCGCAAGACTTAATATGTGTACTTCTTATTTCCCTTAGTGTCTCGCTTGATGTCCCGCACTTCCTCTGCGAATTTGTACTCAAGTTGTTGTTTTTGGATTTGGATAAACGTTGGGGTCTTATTAGAATTATGTCATGTCTGACATGTGGCCATTGATGACTTGTCATGCTTTAGTTTCTTTTGTTCCGCAACCTGTACAGCTGAGACGTGTCTCTCATGCATCGATGTTTGTCAGTTCCCTTTATGATGTCAGGCTTTCTCGCAACTTGTGTGTCAGTCATGCAACGAAGCTATCTGTTTCGTGCAGTGTGCCATGCTTTCCCGCAGCTTGAGTGTCGATCATGCAACAGTGCTGTCTATTTCAATACTTATCAAAAAGCTTTGTTTCCGTGCTTCTCGTTCCATCATATTTTGATACTCTTTCCGTAGTATTTTAACACGTGTAGTTAGAGATTTAATATCCTCACACAAGGTATTCAAGTTAAAAGGGATAAAAGAAGATGAAAATTTTGTATCATTCAAGGATGTGGATTTTTCGTTTTACCACGAAAGTGATAAAACAATCTCTGTTGCTAGTAAAATGTTTCAGCAGCTACAACCACCAGATCATAGTGTTCTTTCTGTCTCGGAATTGATTGATGTGCCAATAATAAGACTAGTACCAGATTGGAAACCTTGTGTTCTCATTGACCAGCTGGTAGTAACTCAACAATATGCTGCCAGCATATCAAATCCTCCTTGTGTTAATTCTATCACTATAGCTGAAACTCCTGCCATAAAGAAGTTGGACGATATCAAGATTCATGATGATATTGGAGGGGCAACACATAAAGTTGCTCCAGAAGATCGAAACTCTGATGCTTGAACATTTCAGAAGAGAACTACATAAAGTTGCTCCAGAAGATCGAAACTCTGATGCTTGAACATTTCAGAAGAGAACTACATTAAGTCCAACACCGATAGACGTATGGGTGCAGATTTAGGATTCATGGTGTATAAAGGGTGCATGCGAGAGTTTGTGCTCACAATGAATGTTTCTACTGTAGTTAATGGTTTTGAGCTCAAGGATATGAGTCTGGAGTTGGAGATGACTGAACTAGAGTACCAGCAAGCATCGGAGGAAATCTCCAAGAAACGGCATGAAGCTATCATGGAATTAAAAAACAGGAGGTCCTCCCATAAGAAGATGGTTCCAGTTTACTAGTATAGTCGATACTTGTTTTTACTTTCTGGCAGAATGTATAAAATCAATACGACTTTATGAAGCTATGAAATTAATTGTTTTAAGTATTATTCATGCAATAAAAAGACTAATCTACAATTACCATTATAATTAACTTCCCCTCTTGCCTAAAGAGCAAAAAAGCCAGAAATCACTCTAGAATCTGCTTTCGAATTGGTGTAATCGGTCTCTATACGGAGCATATAAATTGAGCCACTAATGTCCTAGGCTCTCTTAAACTATTGGACATGGGAAAATCAGCCTAGTTTGGTTGAGCAACTGATCTCATAGACCATAACAAATCCACTCGTATCCATATTCTAAAATGTAGTTGTCCGCTCTATCACCATCTGTGAGTGTGGGTTTGATGTTTGGTACGGCAGTTGATAGAATAATTAGAGCATCATCAAATCCCGGAAAGAATCCTGGATACAGCAACATTTTCTTTCATGGTGCCAGAAAACTTTTAGAGGTCGAAACAAAGCAACATGGGAACACCTTCCCTGTGCAATATCTTGGCATGTTTGGACGGATTTGAAATCAAAAGTTTTATGTGGAAAAGCTTAACTTGAAGCTGAACTGATAATAATAAGAAAGAATCAAACAAATATTTAGTTCTTCACGGTAATTTCTGTAGTTATTCTAGAACTTTGAAAAAAGTCCAAAGTCATCGACAGATGTATCAGGACTTCCAGTGGCTCAATCTATCTTTGTCAAGATATTTTGTTCCGTCTACTGAATCTTCCTGCAATTCAAAATAGCACCATTTGGAAGAGATGAAAGAGAAATAAAACCGGTGTAAAGGAAGATCTAAAAAATCGACTTAGTTCTTCTATTTTAAATCTGGTTAATTTGAGGGTTATCCAAAGCTAATTTAGGACTATTAATAAAATAAAATAAGGTCATTCTAAAATAAAATCAACACACTTTTTATCCATATACCTCCTTCCGTTTCAGAAAAAGATTTATTTTTCCTATTTGCACAATTGTTAAGGCAAGATGAGAGAGAATAACTTTTGTAATTTATTTCCAGATTTACCCTAATAAAAAGTTTAATACTATATATATCTTTATAATGAGAATAATAACATTTCTTAAAATAATAAGGGTAGTTTTGAAAATTTGTTATATTGAAAATGAAAGTAACTCTTTTATTGGAACAAAAATTTAAAGAGAAAGTAATTCTTTTCCTGAAACGGAGGGAGTATTTTTTCTAATGGTTAATCTACCCTTGCTTAATTAGTATTAAAAATTAATTAAACTAGTTAAACTATAACTAATTAATTAGTTTTTTTATAAAAAAATTTTTTTAATTTTTTTTAAAATATTTTTTTTCCAAATTTTTTTTACTTTCTTTTGATAGCTTTTTTTTTAATTTTTATAAAATAATTAAATTTTTTGTTAAAAAAAAAACTAAATTGATTATGTACATTGTCACAAATTCGAAATCGAAAAAATTATCAAAATTCTAACATTTTAAACATATATAATCGGTAGGTTAAGAATTTTTTAAACTACCGGTTATGCATGTAGCCCCAAATTGAAAATTGAAAAAATTATCGAAATTCAAATATTTTGGAAATGCATAATCGATAGGTTAAGAATTTTTTGAACTACCGATTATGCATGTAGCCCCAAATTAGAAATCAAAAATATTATCAAAATTTCAACATTCTGAAAATGCATAATCGGTAGGTTAAAATTTTTTTAAACTACCGATTATACATGTTGCCCCAAATTAGAAATCAAAAAAATTATCAACATTCAACATTTTAAAAATGCATAATCTGTAGTTTAAGAATTTTTTAAACTACCGATTATAACATAAAATATGTCCAGGAACAGGTAGTTCCATTGTATCGATTGTATAACACTAACATAATCGGTAGATTGTTATCTACCGGTTGCTGATGAACATTGCTGATGAACAAAAGGAAAAAAAAAAAAAAGTAAAAACTGGAAACCATTTGGGCCAATCAGAATGGCCGAAACGTGCACCCCGGTATACAAGGGGTGCACAAATTTAGACTCGGATATTTTATATATCACTTTTTATATCAGGACATATACAAAATATCCTCATCGGTTGGTACTGGGTTACACTCTTACATGAAAAGGCATATGTTTAAAGCGTTTTGTGTTATCTGTTTTGACTTGACATTAAATTCTGAGATTAGAAACAATGAAAACTTGAAGCTAAATTCTCTAAAAGTTGGTAATAAAGTATAATAGATTTGTATTGCTGCTGCAACTCATGTTAATTTGGCCAACTGTTGGATGCTATAATCGTTAACTGAAATCATCAAAAGTGAAGCTAATAAACTGAGTATTAAAGCTCTGACCCATTTGAGATCAACCTAATCCTGATGGCACCTCAACTGAGAATGGTCATACTCTTAATATTTTTGACCTTCCCTGAAGAAGACAGTATACTTTTAGTCGCAAAGAGCTTTGGATATCACACTGCACCACTAACCATCTGAGATTTCAGCATCAACATCTTGGACCAAGCTGTAACTTTCGGCCATGAAAACAAAAGCCATCCCGAGATGGAAGGCTTCAAATTGCATCTAACAGGATATGTTTTCCATCATGTCCAACATCAGATGTATAAATGCTAACCAGGTTTAGTTAGAAGTAGTATTCTCTCCCTCCGTAGCATGGAGAGTTGAGCATGAATGAATGCAGAATCATTTCCCCAACTTCACAAACTGCAGTAAACACAACATTCTACCAAACAATTACATTCACGACCAAACTAATTTAAAAATTTACAACGAATGTTGTATCTTGATATATGAATACTTGAAGTTTTTGTTTACCCAACTGCTTCTTCGAGAAGACAGACAAAATATGAGTGTTATCCTCCCTAGAGTTGCTATCACAACATGATTTCTGAATCTGTGTACCTATCTTACATTGTTTATGTAAGCGACAATGTGCTCCAACATTTTTTCAATGTGCTGACGACCCGTTAAAAACCAAGCAAATTGAATAAACCTACAAATGGCTCGGTTCCTGAACCTAATAGTCTGTTTGAAGTATTCATAATTTGTGTGTACATTGACCAATTCTACACAATACATGATTTATGTTGCTCAAATTAAAAATGCTAAAGTCACTGGAAGTAAAATCCTTTTACCAGTAAGCTGATATCTTAACTAACCTAACTCCTTAGTATTAATAAAATTGAACTTCACAATCAACCTACATTCCAAAGATCTTAAATCTAATTTCTTAAGCTATACTCCTATTTAAGGAACTATAATCAAGTGGACCAATCAATTGAATAGAAAATGAAACCAAATGATACAAGCTTATAGAACATTGAGGGAGGTGAGCTTATTACCATGTTTGACAGAGATGCACATTTGATATCAAACAGCATATCGTACCCTGCCAAATAACCCGTCGAACAAAATTTAACCTCACAACAAAAATAGAAGTAAATAAATAAGGATTTAGAAGAAGCAAAAATTGTAAAACAATAGAAGGAAGAACTACATAATCAAATAGAAGGAAAGGACGAGTCTATAACACAACACTGAAGAGAAGGAAGGAAGGGTCTACAGCAACCACATGCCATATATGATGCCCGTAGGATGCTAAATCAACCTTACATGCTACTCTATTGGTCTGATTGCTTCCATATGGTAATCAATGCCTAGCTACAGTCAAAGCATCTGTCAATAAACCATTTTATCATACCATAAAAGTAGAAGGGTTTTTCTTATTAAAGTGTCATTAGCTGCCTATTCTGCTTGTGCTTTTGGTGAAGGTGCATATTCAATAGGTTTAGTGATAAAGCAGTATACCAATGTGAGTTGTTTCAGAAAGAGAAACTCAAAATTGGAAGCAAGTTGACTTTTTTTTTTAGTAACCTTTGTTTACAACTACAGCATGAATATGAAGCTCCTATAGTATAACTCCAAAGCTAGATACATCAGACCTAAAAGAAACCCACCTAATGTTGAGTAGAAGACACAGAAGAGTTAAATCCTATCAAAGGAACAACTGAAAACTTTACACCTCCTTCTCTGCTGGCTCAGTACAAATAAACTCCAGAACTATCCACTGTGGTTGCCGACACTCATGATTCTTGCTTAACAATTTGGCAAGCACTGCAGAAACAATAGTGGAGTTTTTCAGAAACTTGAATAAAAATGGAAGACAACTACCAAAATATGGGTCGCACTTGTGCATAAACATTCTGAAATATATGTAACTAAAAGCCTCACCAATCTTGAAAAGGTCAGAAGCCCAACAGAAAAGTTAAAGAATGAATACAATTAGTTTGCTTCAGTGAAACTTACAGAGTGGTTAATCAAACGTGCTATGCTCCTATTATCAGATGCATCGACCACAACTTCTTTACTGATTTTAAAACAACTGCAAAACCGAATTCTGTTGGTTTGAGCGGTCACAGAGGGAAAAACGAAAGAAACAGCCTATGAGATGAAACTAATAGAAACAGGATTAACATACCAGTCTTTGCCTTCTTTTGCATACTGTTTTTCTATCAAATCTGCAACACTTCGCCTCACCTTCTCCCAAAATACTCAATGACTACTACATGCATGATTTTCACACTAAGTGTCCTTCCGTTTCGTTTATGATTTATGAAAACAAATGAATTAACAATAAATAAAGCAGATATAAAAATTGCAGCAACTATATTAGGCAAACTCATAGGCTTCTAAGTATCCATAGTAGTACATGTGAAGAGAAATGTATATTTATATGCAGTTAAATTCTTAAGATACAGTCCTCACAGGATTTCTTTAGACCTTTCTGTAAGATCAGTACATACAAATGCTAACATACACACAACAAGAAAGAATTTCTCCAAAAATGATTAATGAACACCCCCGAAATTGGTCGTAATTCACCTGATGCCCATTGAAATTTGATTGGGCATAACGTTGTTTGAGCTGTTTTTTCCAATAACAGAACTCATAAATGAGCTAAAACCTAGATAGAAATCAATCCAAGATAACACCCATACTTGATGAACTACAGACAATGAATGTGAGACATAAAATTAGAGTTATAGAGTTTATTTACCTTGACAGTGTAAACTTTGCCACCATTGTTGTTGATGTAGTACTGAAGATACATCTTTATCTTCTTCAGTTGATTGATTCTCTAAAGCTTAACCCTAGAATTTTTAAGCCTTTAATTAGTTGGGTGTACCAAAAACTGAACGAAAAACTCGAATTAAGAGTAATTAGAAGTTTACCAGGCGTAAAACCCTAGAATTTCAAGAATAGTTTCTAATTCAGATTCTTTGATCTTCAACCTCAAATAATGGTTGTGAGTATCAAAAAGTTGCTTGACACGTGGCAGCAAAGTGCGGAGCATAAGATGTCCCGATCCAGGGATCGTACCAAGATTCGATGCAGGGATCGTACCAAGATTCGATGCAGGGATCGCACCAAGAATCGATGTAGGGATCGTACCAGGGATCGAACCAGGGCTCGTACCAAGG
>JAJJMC010004815.1:1616926-1644178 GCA_023531435.1 Papaver californicum | reverse complement strand
TGATGATTCTGGTTGTTTGAGTTGATTCAATTTTCAGCCCAAACAATGGTTTAAAAAACCATCACAAAATAGCTACATCATAATCTCCGCTCTCCAATATCAGCAGTAGTACCTTCATGAAAAGATTAAAAAATATTAGGATACAATAACTACATAATAATCTCTGTTTTCCAATATCAGCAATAGTACCTTCGATTAAAAAACATTAGAATACTGAGTCAAGAGAAAAATCCAAAATAAACTGATGGAATAAACTAACTAATTGTTTTTACCTGTAACCGATATTATCACATTTGTTATCAAAACCCCAGCAAAACCCTTTAAAATTTCAGAGAGGTCAGGAAGAAGAGTGATTTTTCTTGGATGAGTAGGGCTTCAAGCGATTATGACGAGCTTCATCTCCTGTCAATGAGATATAGGAGCAGGCTGTATATCTCGAAGTTTATTCACCATTTCTTTGTAGAGTATCAGGAGGGTTTTTCAGAGTATTATGAGGGAAGAGAGGAGGAAAGGGAAGTGAAGAGAATTAGGGCTTGGTTATTATGTTAACGTGGAGCAGTGGGTAATCATCACCCTAGCCGTTAGATGTCGGATGAGTCATGAGTATCAAAAATTATAAAATAAAATATAAACCCTCGATTCCTATTGGTTGGGGTAGAAACTCTAGAATCAACTTTCAACCACATACCTTAAAAAATCTTCAAATTATTATAAAATTGTTGTAAATTAATTCTTTGGTGGATTCCACCACTCTTACACCTCTCTTACACCACCACCTTATCATCTCCCCTTCCACCTCTTCACATCTTTCACTTCTTGGTAACCCCGACATTTAGTGTAATAACTTAGGTTTAATACCTTAGTTATGAGAACGCATTTCATTACTTCCTAATGTTAATGCTATTTTTATCATCCTCTCTTGTATTAGCTTATAAATTGAGGCTCATTCCTTTGTAATGGATACTAATATCTAGTAATAAGAAATTCTCTCTTCTTCTCTCTATATTTCTTTTGTGCAATAGTCATCTTTTGATTTAGTTTATAACAAAAATAAACTTTTAAAAATATCATATTTTTAATCTTCCTAAATAAATATTTCTGCATTCCAATTTCATTCATCTCCAAAAAAGATAAAAAAATACTCAAAAATAAATAAATTGCCGCATAAATTGATTAAATAAATATTTATCCAAAAGAGATGAAAAAAATTCAAAAAAAAATCCATTGATACCTCGGAAATATGAACGAAAAATAAAAATAAAAGTAAAAATAAAAATAAAAATAAAAATAAAAATAAAAACAAAAACGATTATACACATATGTATTTGTATCTGGCTAATCTCAATCTTTATTTGACTGATTGATCACTTAACTGTAGTATTATATGCTGATTAGATACATCGTTTACATAACTAAGCATGATCCATACAATACAAACCGCTGTCAAATGAATTTTATAAACAGATAAGCATGAAAAACTTGCCAGTCTTATCTTTGTTCACACAATTTTAATTTTGGCATGCATTTGTAACAAACGCAAAGTATAAATTAGATATGGGAGAAGGATTTAAGTCCATCGTGTTTATAAATTTATAATGACATTCCATTAAACCGAAAAAATCAATTATGGTAGTAGACACAATAAAAATGCACAAATATATGAATTTGGAGATGTATGAGGATTTCTCTAGGTACAATTTTGTGTGGATTACTAATAACACTAAAGAAACAAATGAGAGAGGTTCACGCATCAGAGGGAGCTATCCAGTGCCTTCCATTGACGAAGCTCTTGGCGATGAATGGATGAGCTGTTTCGTAGTCAAGTTCTCTAGCCCAAGATACTCCTTTCACTGCATTAGCTCCTGGTCCCCAGCTCTTGTAAACCCCGAAAAATGCTGTCCTGCAGGCCATAGTTACACCAGGGAAGAAAACTTGTACACAGCTGAATTAGAATCATCTCTGTCTATATGTTTACTCCCTTATCCGATGAAGTTATCGAATACACACACACATTAAATCCATACATATATCATCAAAAGAGAACATATCTGTATTGCAGATCTAATATCTGAAACCTCACAGCAGTTAGCAATTCTTATTTATACGTACTTGTTTTTGTTGCTTGAATGGTCCCAATCATCCCAACCACCTCGTGCCACGATATCGTCAAAGTATGTGAAGGAGTAAACGATCCTCGAGTATTGACCCATGGCGCGACCAACATAGAGGGGACCTGTTCCAGTTATACGGCAATTCACAAACGCGAAACCTGTTTTTTCTTCTGGGGAAGTTCTAGCGTGTGCAGCTATTGAACCAAACCTCCTTGCTATTGAGTGCAGTTCACAACCCTATATCAGACCACCAATGCAACAACAAACTCATTAAACAGAAATTCTTTAATGGGTACACGACGAGTCCGTGAGATTAGATTTCACGTGCGTATGGTTTCTCAACTTTCCATGAAGGGGCAGTATATCATTTCACCATAATATACTACGTAAGAATCAGAATTAGCATATGTATGGATTTACATACATTGTACATGGAGCGTCCATTACCAAAGATGAAGTCAATTGAACCCTGGATGTAACACTCCTTGAAATAATGTCGACCTGCGTCATCGCATAGCGTGTCTTGTGCACCATAAAATCCACAACCAAAGAAGTAAGCCTTGTCCCCTGATATCCGAAATGCTGCTGCTTGCCATCCTTCCATTCCTGGCATAGGTGCTGGCGATGTGTTCTTCACATACATGTGACCACATGTTACTAAATTATCACAAGTTGAAAACAGTTTGGTCATGTAACTTTCAAGATTCATTAACCTCGCAAAGCACAGTGACCTATCAGGAATTAATAAGAGCTAAATTTCAATATTTTCCTCAGTGTATATAAAAATCTTCATCAACTATAGGTGATCACGACATTACAATGAGCTAATTGTTTGTGGCGCGATTTCCGTTCATTAGGCGATCATATTGTGGATCTCGCAGGCCCTACTAAAGCATAATGGAACTGCACGCACTGTCATTAAACAAATACAAGTTCTATGCTAAACATTGCAAGGTTAATAAATGAGAAAGTAGTAAATTGTAATACATTGGGAAAATGTACTTAGCTAAGTTGAGTATAGTGACTGTTATTTTGGGTAGTCCGGCCCCTTTTTTGCAATAGCCTGGGTGTACTTCTTGAGCAGAACAAAAGAAATAAAAATATATACACAGGTATACCTTGAAACTAATGTTTCTAGCAGAGAAAAAATTAGCTAGAACGGTAACAGAAGCTGTTCTGTATGTTCTTAGTTGTTGGCCATTGGGACCACGATCACTCGCTCGATCATGCCACTGTATGATAGTCTTTTCCTTTCCTTCCCCTACGAAAGTTATGTAGGGCTTCGTCGCTTCTATTACAACCTTTTCACTGCAAGAGAGATTATACGTTGAATTAAAATAACTTATATATTCAAAGAATTTTACTAAGAACAATAATACGCATATATATATATATAACATACATGTAAACTCCGGCATTAATCTTTATAAGAACATTTTTTGTATTGTTGTTCGGAACAGATTCGACAGCAGCTTGGACAGACAGGAAATTACCCAAACCACGAGCGTCAACAGTGATTAACAGGTGACCGGACGGACCAACCCATTTGTGGTGCCCATGATTATGGTATGGTTGTTGCGACTTCTGCTTATCATTCATCGTATTTGAGATTGATAATGATGTTGTTGTTAAGAAGAAAAACAAGAATAGGTACCAAATGAAATAAGAGAAGGAGAAGGAGACTGCAGCTGCCTTATTAGTAAGGGACACCATTAAATTTATTATTAGTGCACAACAGAAAACTAGTACATGTAAAGAAAAGAATATATAATTGAAGAAGAAGAAGACGAAGAATTAGTTGCTGGGTTTGAAGACTTTGAACTATGACAACGTAATTCTCTGAGTCTGTTTTTTCTGTGGGAGAATTCAATGTCTGAACAAGATTTGTAGTTTTTAATTTTTTTGGTGAATAGCAAAATGGGTTTATATATACTGTACTAATCTCTTCCAACGGTCTGTTTTTCTGTCACAATGCTCGTGGCTCAGCATATCAAACTCTAGCTTGGTTGTTCACTTATCTGTTTTTGTTATTTTCTTAAAAGATGCTGTTGGCTTATGCTCACAGCAAACTGAATGGGACAGTTTGGTAACCGTTGATGTATTATGGATTTTATGAATTTAATTGGTTAACAATCATTATGAATATTTATAGTGAGACAAATAAATAATAATTATAGAAAAAATTACTGAAATTAGACACCAACACCAGATAAATTATCTCTTAGCAAATTTAGCTAGCTAGTGACCGTAAAGAGAAAAATACTATATTCGTTCATGGAAAAGTGATATTTTAATTATTATTTTTTATTTTTATTAAAAAGATTATCAAATTAAAACAGTAAAAGTATTATTTTTTGTGGGTCGGAAAAAATATTTGTTAGCTGATGATGGTTATACATCGGCTCCTTATTGCTAAAGCCAATTGAGTTGGAAACTTACAAGATGACAGATAACTACTTCATCATTTCGTTGCCACTAAATAGTTGTATTTACCTTAGATTCTAACGGTCACCTTGGATCACTTATCTCTACAAGAGACAGAAGGAGGATAAATAAGAGGTGGTCATTTGCGAAATAGAGTTTGCATTGGAGGAAGTCAGAAACCCTGCTCAATCACGTGTAAGTTGATCATACACGGTTACTGGCCCACAATCCACTTATAAGAAAAATCGTTTTTTGAACGTTGGGAATCTCAACCAAACATGGACCACGCATTGACAAGACAGAACCAAAACTAATCTGGACTTGACTGAAATAAATGTATCAAAACGGAGAAAATTATTTTGGGAAGACAATACAGGCTTAGGTAGAGCATCCACGGAGGAACGATCAAAGATCAAAAATAATTTTTAGTCCGTGTTTTCGAAGCGCAGTAGAACGACTGTTAATAATAGATAGTCGGGATTTTCCACTATAACTGACTAGAAGTAGTTGAAATTATAGTGGATAGTCGCTATAGTCGAGCGGGTTCGTAGTATACCGTTTGGTGCTAAGCGTTGGCGTAGGAATTCGCCCAGAACCAAGCGTTAATCTAGGAGTTCACTTAGAAACACGGGCGGGAAGTTAGCAGTTCGTCTGATCAAGCGTCGTTCTAGGGGTTCGTCTGATGAAACGGGGTACTAGGATCACGCCCACACACAAGCGTGCTGCTGGATTACCGCTCAGTTGGAACGCATTGCTAGCATGCCGCCTACCATCTAACGTGCTGCTAGCACTCCGCTTATACCCAAGCTAAATTAAGCTCAGTTAAGTATACTAACACTAACACTAACACTAAGCAATTAATTAAGCTTATGTCTTACGTAAGCTAACACTAACACTAACACTAACTCTAACTCTAACTCCGCCTTACTTAAGCTTATGTCTTACAGTAAGCTAAATTAAGTACAATACACTAATCTAATACACTAATTAATACACTAATTAATACACTAATCTAAGTAATACACTAATTAATACACTAATAATACACTAATCTAATACAGTAATCTAAGCGGTACTTTAGTGCTCCGCTTGGGTTTTGTAGGCGGAGTGCTAGGACACCGCCTGTCACATTCTACTCACACACTTGGTTCGCACAATTGTAACTATTCTAAGCGCGATGCTAGTACTTCTCCCGACCAAACGCGATTCTGGGATACCGTCCGTATCTCTGGTGTGATCCTAGTATACCTTCCAACTACAAGCGTTACGCTAGGATTCCGTCTCACACTGACACAGGAGTTGGTCATCCCTTTTTAGCTACAAATAATGTCGTCATCAATTATGGAAATTGAATAATTAATTTTTCTTTTGGTAAAATGGTTATTGAACTAAATCTTTTTAGTATGAGTAGACAACCTTCTTGTGATATCTATGATTTAGAAGAAGTGAATATAACTAGCACTTCATTTCAGAAATCTTTACCAAACACTTTGTTAGAAGATCAATTAGAGAAATGCCTAGCCCACTTTGGGTTTGATGTTGACGATGATAGTGTTATTAATGAGGTGAATACTTTATTAGATTCTTCCCCTTTGATGGACACTTATAATATTTGGAAAGCTAAGTGTGAACCTTTACCAGTTTCTAAGTCTACCTTATTTCCTCCTATAGAAGAAGTTGAGTGTAGTTCTGACCCTAAAGACCTTAGAATCCAACCAATAGTTTTGAGTCCATCTGAGAGTAGTGTCCACACTAAGTTTGGGGGTACCGATGATTCTTGTGATTGTCAAGTATCCCTGCTTAAAGTCCCTCACTTGGGACTTGACATTTGTGCCTCTACCATATTGCGAGATTATCTTCATACACTTTTTCCTGAGCCTAACTATCTCCAAAAAGAAGTTCAGTTGTTAGAAACCCATCCTCTGGTTGATGTGGTTTACCGAGGCGATGATACCAAGATTGACTTTGTTTTCCCAACAAAATATTTTCTTCCATATGTGGGAACTTATGAATTTCAAATGTGTCAGTTATTAGAGTTTGGAACTAAACCTAATTATTATAGGAAATTAGAACTGACACATTTTCTCAAGAATGACCACCACTTTCGTGTTTTTAATTGTGGTCAGCTGTTCTGGTCAAATCTGATTGACGTTAGGGACCCACAACTTTTCAGGTTATTATTATATGTTCCGTAAGTTGTGGCTAATCTTTTCTTAGTCTGGCTGAAGACTTTAAACTTAGCACTTCTTGGGAGGTAACCCATGCTCATGCAACATGGTAATATCCTTCTTTAACTCCTTTTCTTCAAGCGGTAACAGTTTCTCCTTGTTCATGTTTTTAATCATTTATTTTTAGAATATTGAGGACACTGTTTGATTTAAGTTTGGGGGTAAGGGAGAAACTTTTTAGTGAAATAATATAGCTCTAGAATTTAGAAGCTTGTGAACACTTCAGGGAAACACTAACCATTCTAGGTAGATGGAAACTTAGCTCTTTTTCTATAGGAATTGGTGTGCCCAGTGAAATGGTCTATTCATAAAAGGACAGAGTTCAGGTGTTAGAAATAACATGATAGTTGTCACCACATCTCGGAGTCTATCTCTACCATATCACTTTCTGTTTTTACTTTTACAAATTTGTGTTTCTCTAAATGATTTGGTGGGGCCCAGCATCAAATTTTTATCGGCGTCAGGATGAAATAAAGTGTTTTGAGATCAAGCCCCATTATTGCATTTTGCTTATGAAAAAAAAATTGATAGAAAATTGTGTGTGTTCTCTCTGTCTCCATCGCCTAAGCAAGCATGGAACGCGGGATCCATGGGAACCCGTGTATACCAGTTGAATCGATATTAGTATTAAATTTAAGAACAGTGGCTGCATATCTCAATTCATTAGGTTTCATCCTGGCAATGACCTTCAGACAGATATGGGAAACACCGTTCACCTTAGTCAACACTTGCAACCTTCATAGTTTCCATGTCCATCTTCTAAATCTTTTCATGTGATTGAACTGTGATAGATTCTGAGACTTGTGGTTGAACGATTATCTGAGTAGATCTTTGTTATCTTATATATGAATTTTAGTATGCTTGAGTAAACACTCGTGTACATCAATTGGACTCAAATAGAGTAATGGTTCCCATAGCCGAAGAATTGAGTAAGCCAACTAAATAGCTTGTTTAGTGTCTATCCTTAATTGTTCACGAGTCGGTAAAATCTGGAGTAAAGGTTTTGTGGGTATAACTCTTGTAAACCCTCACGAGACAAAACTCGTCCACTAGGGACACCTAGAGGTTTAACGGCTTATTACATATGCTAAATGTAGTCGCGATTCCTGCGAAAGTGAGTTAGGATTTTATTTTCTAGATTAGATTTGCTCGAGAACTAGCAAATAGTAAGTTTGAGGGTATTTGATAGACACATTTTTGTGTCTAAATTACGCTCGATTATCTATTTTGATAGTGTTTGATTTTGTTCTTATTATGACTTTTTATGTCTTTGTAGATATTTTTGGAGAAAAAAACATTTTGGAGAAAAAAATATTTTGGAAAAATGCAATTCAAAAAGGTGATAAAGGCACCCAGTCTTTGGTTCAGGGCACCCAGTCCATTTCAAATTTCAAATTTGGGCGGAAAAAAAATCTTCTCATGTCAACAGCGTACGGGTTTTGGAAACATTCCTATTTACAGAAATCTTCTCGAGCTCTATTAGGAAACTGAGTTTATTTGGGCAACAAGAAGAAAAAGAGAAAGATATCAATATTGTTATAAGAATAGAATCGAGAAAGAAAGAAACAAAAGAAATCAGAAAGGAAAAAAATTCTTTTTCGAAGGTTTTTCATCGATGAGAATATCCCTAGAATTAAAAGAAAAGATTTGCAAGAGATTTGGAGTGGTTTTGATGGTATAATATAAATAGAAGAGAGGAGGGAAGATTGAAGGAGGGGAGAGAGGATCCAGAGATCGAAAAAAGACTCACACAGGAAGAAGAATTTTTTGTTGCTGAAAGAGAAGACGACGAACAAGAAGAACATAAGGCTGAACAGAAAAGTCGTTGATAGTGTGGTTGAAACAGTCGAACTTTTACATCAACCAGAGTCCGTTCTTTTTTCCCGTGCTCTATTCTATCTTTTGAAACGCACAAAATTACCTATTGTAACGCTTATAAGCGTGTCAAAATTCTTGTGCACTATTATTCCTCTATTGTAAGCATCACTTGAGTTATGAAATTTATTTTTGAGGGTTTTTCCATTACAATGAGGAGCTAAACTTCATCTTTGAGGCGACGGAGGAAGCTAATTTTCCAACGATTATGTGGTAACTTAGTTAATTAATTTATGCGATTCATTTATGATTAATTGCCTTGGTTAAAAATTGATTTAAAGATTTTTATTAAACAATTGTGATTCCGTTAGATGGTACATGTTTTGGCTTAGGTTTTAGGTGTTCCATGCTTTTCTTATACAGTTGTTATTTTGAAAATCTACTTTTTGCAATGATTTAGAATCAAATTAAAATGTTAGAATGACATAATTAAAACTATTAAACTTAATCACTTTAAAATTGGAAAATAATGGAATCCTAGCCTCAGTTTTCTCTCAACTTTATTAACAAAATATTTGAGTTTTCATATTTTTAGTTTTAGAAATTAGATTTAAAAACAAATCTTTACAAGTCTCAACGAACTTTATTTACCACTATTAAAATTACATCACACATCGAGCGAGACGCTAGGAGACCTTTTAGCGCAAGCGTTAAGCTAGAATTCTGCCCGTCCCCCTAAGCGCTACACTGGAATACCGCTCAACAACAGGCGAATTAGTAAGATCTCTCCCGACTATACACGGCTATTCTTGGGCCGAACCAAAAACTAAAAAAATTTAGTCTTTGGTCGTTTAATCTGATTGCGCCCCTGTGGACGCTCTTAGCGATTTGAAGAACGATAATAATTTGGTTTAGTAAAAATACACCTATTATCAAGATAGGTAAAATAAAAATTCGGTTATTTATACAGTCATTTATTATAATATAGTAAAAATGCGAAAATAGATTCATTCGAATATAATTTTTTTTAGTTATATAAGTTCGGTATTAACAATTTAGTACATATTAAATAAAAATAAAAGATTTTTCAGTATTATTTTTAGTATTTTTAATAGACTATATGCATAATATGTATAGCACTATCGGCACTAAACAGTTGGTTCGATTTTTCTGATGTACATTTTTTGTGAAAATAATTCTAAAAAAGGGGAATGAGTTAATTGTGAGTTTCAAAGTCCATCGATACATGGGATTTATAGCTAGGTATGTGAGTGGGCCGAGGTGAAAACAAATCATGAAGAATTAAGCTACCGAATAATTCGCCTTGCCGAATTATTTGCGAATTGAATGGGTAAAATATAGAATACGCGAATAGGATCCAGAAGTGTAAAAGTGCGTATAAAATGCACATATTAATGTTTCCCGGATAGTTCACGTATAATTCGTGAATAATTTGGCGAATTGCTAACTAGGAATATAGGTATGTAGATCGGCTAGTTATGGCGTTCACGAGTAGAGCTGAGCGGTAGTCTTTTTCTATTAACTTATATATTCATATACATATAAGGATTTAATATAAAAAAATTCTTACTTTATTCGAAAATATTTCTTTTGTTTTATTTTATTAAAAATTGGTTTTTTATATACTGAAAACAATAAATCTTGTTTCCAATGTAAATGATTCTTCGTATTGTGTTAATTTGGAAAGAGTGAAATCGGTCCATAAACATACTCTTATGAAAGGGATCGGCGTTCTTTCGATGGTATGTAAGTAAAGCAAATCCAGGGTAATCCAAGGGGTGGGTCAAAGTAGTCAAACAAATGTTGTCAAAATAAAATTTTGTATAATACTTTAAGACTTTAAATTCTTTTTTCTTGTTTTTTTTTAAAGCATAACTTGCTTAATAGATTTGTTTTACGTAGATATTTTGTTTTCTGGAGCATAAAGATAGGTTAGTTAGATAAAAAAGGTTATCTCCCTTGCGAGTTACAAAAACTCAACATTCGCCACAACTCAAACGCTCTTGGAATGGAATAAACACACCTTTTGCCACTTCCCTACTATGATCAAAAACTCAACAACACAAATAAAATTCGTGCAACACCAACATGCTCATCGTCAAGGAATTGAACAAAAATATTGGTTATTGCAGGAAAGGCAGCTCCGGAATCACCACATAACTCTTCTCCAATACCATGCCACTTATTGGCAGCAAATATCACGAATACAATGGCTTCGATCCAGCGATACCAACACTACCTTCTTCCATACAAAGGCTACGATCCACCGAGGTTACAACAATATTACACAATTACAGGATGTACGAAACAATGGGATCAACAATAAGGCGGGGTAATACATCTCATCATAGACCACTACTCAGACCAATACACAGCTGCAACCACAACAATAGATGAGAATCTATTCAGAATTAACTCCCATACAATGCGCTATGCTGACTGAGGAGGTAACCCCATCTGAAATCAAAAATGCACTTTTCTCCATCGACTCTGGGAAAGCTTCTATCCCGGACGACTATACTAGTAAGTTATTCAAATTCTTCTGGGAAACCTCCCATGCCCAGCTAATAGCTATGGTTTGAAGTTTTATTAACATCGTTTACTATTGACCCACTTATGAACCACACCAATCTCACCCTGATCCCCAAAAACCGACCATCCAATGAATCCATCACAATTTCGGCCTATAAGGCTCGGTAATGTCACTTACAAGATCATAGTTAAAATTCTGGTCAATCGAATTTGGCCTTTTCTTCTCTTTTTGATTAGCCATTATCAGAGCGCTTTTATGCCCCAAAGATTAATTTTTGATGACATAGAAATAGCGGGGGAACTATTTCTTCACATCAAAACTTCAACCCCTACCAAACACCCGAAAATAACATTGAAGTTGGATATTCAAAAGGCTTACGATAGCTAAGACTGGGGCTTCATCAAATTAACATTCAACATGCTCGGTTTTCCAGCAACCTTTGTGGATTAAGTCATGCTCCGCGTCATTACAGTCACTTATTCCGTCAATATTAACGGTACACCACATGGATATATTCATCCAACCATGGATATAAGACAGGGGGACCCGCTATACTCTTACATTTTTATCATCTATGCAGAAATATTATCTACGAACCTAGGGAACCTTGAAACCAAAAAGTCAATAGCAGGACTTTGCATATCCTAAAAGGCACCACTTATTTTACATCTAATGTACATAGATGATCTACTCATAAAGTTTACAGTAACAACCGAAGGTAGCAATCATCTAAAAAATTTACTTATGTCATACAACACTTCAGCAGGCCAGAAAATCAACGCCTCCAAATCCACAATCATCCATCACCCAAGATTGGACCCACAACAAGTGGATCATCTACAATAATTTTTTGGCATGCCGAAAACTCCACATCCTCCAATCTACCTGCGGGTCCAAATCATACGAGGAAGATCATCTCGATAATTTTTTGGCATGCCTAACACCGGCTGGAAGGTTAGTTCTCATCAAAACCTCCTTACCACCCACCTTAAATATATGCAAACTCCACTCCTTCCGACCCATGTGCACAACAAGATAGATTGTATTACCAGGAATTTTTTCTGGGGCCATGACTCTTTGGTTAAGAAACTTCACCCCATGGGATGAAACAAATTGACAAAACCGATTTCAGACGGAGGGCTTGGCATTCAAAAAAGTAGCGCACATAATAGAACCCTACTCATGAAAAGGGTTTGGACTCTGCATGATCAACCTAGTCAATATGGGCCCGCCTATGCAACGAGAAATAACTTCAGCTTCAACCTCTTTTCTGAAACACCATCTCCATACCTTCCTCATCTAGCTATGGAAACGACTAGCATCCCTAGTATCTCTTCTTAAAAAATTCATCCTTTCATCGCATATATAATGGCTTAACAACCCCTATCCAAGCTAATTGGATAACGCAGTTCCATAATCTGGATCAAACCCAATGCTACCCTATCCAAATGGTAGTAGATACATAGACCAGATTTCCCATAACTGGTTACATGATAAAGTAAATATCCTCCCACCTCTTGCTGCTCAAAATATCATCAACATTCACCTCCCGTACGGCGCACCTACAAATTTTATTATCTGGCCGCATAACAAAACTGGAAAATACACTACTGCTTCTTGTTACAAATGCCTAACCCATCTGAAGAATCCACCAATCCAACGTCCCTCCCCATCCACCAAATTCATGTGGACTCTACCATGTCCACCAAAAATTTAGCTTTTCTTATGGAAAGCACTCAATAAGGGATACCCACCCTCTCCCTGCTACACTGCATCAGAATAACCACCTCTAATCTATGCCCCCAACGCAATTCTGAACCAGAATCAGCTGATCACCTTCTACGTTGCACCAAAGCAATCTTAACCTGGAACACACTCTTTACTCGCCTCTCGAACTCCCAAGCAACTAACATTACCATTCCAAACCATATAACCCCTCAAATAACCCTTCTTCAGCTCTTGCAACAGACATGCACATCCTCATCCATTACTTCGTTCTGCTTTCTTCTTTGGTCATTTTGGCTACCAATGAATGAGTTAATTTATCATCGCAAAAAAACCAAACTTAATGAGATTTTGATGGGAGCACTAGAGCAACAAAAACAATATACATGGGCACTGAGACCATTCTCCATATCGTTCCAAGCGATAACCCGACTACTACCCATTTGAATCGCACAAGAAAATGATAATTATTTCAGTAGAATGGACCAGCCATACTTTGGAATGGATTAAGATCAATTCCATTGGATCATCCATAGGATACACGAATTGCAGGAGCGGGATTCATTTGTTGAGACTCAGAAACAATAATTGTGCTCGTTTTAGCGCAACCGTCAGGAATTACTACCGCTCTTACCACAGAAACACGGGCCATGCTATTAGCCTCCAGAACTGCAACTGACAGGCATATTGGCCAAAATTTATGTTCGAAATAGATTACGAAAACCTTTACCGATTTTTGACCCCTCACACGACCTCACCTTGGTACATCGATGGAATGATCATAGAAATAAAATAAAAGCTTAGCCAGATTCCGAAATATGCAATCCATAACTATAGGGAAGTAAATCAAATGGATGACGGGATTTTATTTATTATTTTTTGGTTAAAAAGAAATTTTATTAATTAATCTGAATAACCTATATTGTCTTTTAAAAATTATGTCCCAATAACTTCAAGTGGGTTTTCATGCCACACTTTAGTTAAAATTTCCTACTAAATTTTGCAAGGTTGTCAGCTTCCTTATTACAAACTCTAGGATAAAATTACACTTCCAGTTTGGAACTGTCTTTAAAAAAATCACATCATCAACAATAAGGTCCTCATTTTCCCAAGCAATAGTAGTTAAGAAGTACTCCGTCATATTTTTGAGATCAGTCTCTATTATGGCATAAGTAATCATCAGCTCTTTGCACCATTTTGTTGCCTCCAGAAATACCAGACACTCTGCTTCTTCTGAATTTAAGACTCCATCAAATTGTTTGGAGTAGCTTCCCCTCCAATTTTCTACACAATCACGCAATATTTGTCATATGCCAGTAGCTCTTGTAGCAAAATCATACGAAGCATCACAGTATCACAGTTTAAAGACAAGTAAGAGTTGTAAGGTGATTTCCAACTAGGCTTTAGTTGAATGTTATCATCCTTGCTGGCCCCTCCCTTGAGTCTGCAGCTACCAATTTTATCTATGTAAATTGCAAAGTTTACGACTCTTGAAGCAACTTTTTTTGGGTTTGGTGATATTTTTAAAATAAATATTCACATCTCTCCTTCCAAATACTCCAAGCTACAACCAACACCATAGAAAATTTCTTGAGGAGATGTTTTATCCAGAAGTAAGTAGTCTTGAAAAAAATTTTACAACAGTAAGGTTGTTACTTTATAGTATTCTGCTTGTGCCAGGGACCTGCATCCACACAGTCCTTGAGAAAGAACACTCAAGTAATACGTGACATAGATAATCACTATGTTGGTTGCAGAGATGACAAGTTGTCTCAATATAACCACATTCTGCGACCAATCTTTCTTTTATAGGGATATCATTAGATAAACACTTCCAATAAGAAATGCTTAAATCTTGGCCAAGTATTAACACCCCAAAATTCCTTCCATTTCACATTGGTTTCCTATATTTCATATTCCTTCCAATCTTTCAGCACTAACACCCGCGTGTTATTCTCTTTATCTTCTTTAAGGATTTGGTTTTATGTTTCAAAAAGAAATAGTTATAAATTGTCTCTTAAGTCCTTACAAATTAATCTACTGAAAATAAAATAAAATTTTCTTAAGTTTAAATAAATATTGTAGATCTGCAATGTTTCACCATTGTTGGCAGCGTCGGTTACACCCACACGATTTCTAGTTTGACGACGTCTGCTATTGTTTCCGTGAAAATGGGTTAGCATAGGTATCTTCTTGCTTGGTAGCCCACTAGATTTCTGTTATGACATCTTAGGAGCTAGAGATTGAATGCTTCGACTTCTGGTGCATCTAACTTCCACGAGTTCTACAGTAATACTTTCAGTCAGAGCTTCCTCGGTTGGAAATTGGTAAAAGTTAGGGCAGTGTGGCACTCTCTTAGTCCCCTCTAAGTGATCCTGCATAATTATGACAGAAATGAATTTCCCCATAGGATTGACATTCTCACTAATGTTTGCATTGATGCTTTTATACAACAACGCACACAACAATAGTACATACGTGTTGACATTAATAAACTTTGGGTCATTATTATGCGGCAATATCCTAAAGGTTCTACTTCGAGCCAAAGCTTGAACCTTTTTTTGGGGATTACTGAGACTTTAAGGGGACTCTTCTGTGCTTAGGCCAAATGCTCTATAAAACTAAGGGGTGTTCTAATATGATATTAAGTTTTTCTTTATTAAACTAATATTAAACCTTAACCCTAATAATATAGAAACCTAAATCTAAACCTAATTTTATTACCAAAATTAGAACTCTTTTTCTCCTTCTTTTTTTTTTTCATCTTCTTCTCATCTTTAACCTAATTTAATCATCACTAAAAACTTGTTCAAATGGCTAAACCGAACCATGGTCTTTCCAAGATTGCTAAAAAACTGATTGATGAAGTGGTTCAAGAACTTGTACCATAAAATGAAGAAAAACCGGATGTTGATGGTGGAGGCAAAATCAAGACCTAAAAGAAAGAAGCAAAGGCTGAATCTTCCAGATGTAATGTTAGAAGGTGATACCCGACAAACCCATTCATTAACTGAACTTTATGATTCTTAACCGAACTCGTTGCTCGGTTAAATCGATGAACACCATTCATAGCCAAATATTTACATTTTTTTTATCCATATTAGGCTCTAAAAGAATGTAAAGGCAATGGAAAAGGAAAAGGAAAAGGCTGAAATGGCTGAAACTTTTTCTCTGGATGAGATGGATGAAATTCTTTCTCGTCCTCTTTTCAATTTACGAAAAGGAGTTATTGAGGAAGAAATATATTAAATGATGCTAGATGATCCGGATTTGCACGAGAGATGAACGACCCTGATTTTGAATGGAACAATGCTGATAATCCCCTCAACTACGTTGAAGTTCCATTTTCGGATGAAGGATCAGTAGCAGAAATGATTCGAATGATGGAGGCTAATCTAGATTTTGATCCTCAACTTTTTTTCATGGAGAAATACTTTTTATTCAACCCATACTACAATGAAGCTGGTGAGTACATAGGTCCAGTTGAGGAAGATGAAACTGTTGATGAACAATAAGGAGAAGGAGAAGAAGAAGTAACGAGTAAAAGCTTATGATACTAGGACCAAGTCGAGACTAACAATGAGTGGAAGAATTTTATGAGATCAATGAGATTGATTGCTTTGCATATCTATGCTATGTTTTCTTACATTTTTCTCGGATGTTTTAAGTTATTTTGAACAAGTTGTTTGAACAATTTGTAGTAAGTGATGAACATGGTATGTTATTTTTTTTGTTGGGTTTTATTTTATGTTGAAATAGTATTATGAAGTTAGATGTTAAGTGAATATTCGGTTAGAAAATTTATTTTTTCATTTGAATTAAACAACTCGGCTAGGCATAGCAAATTTTGATCTAGCCGAACAATTATTCGATTGGCATCGTTTAAATTTTTACAAAAACATAGAAATCTTCGGTACCTATAAGGAATTAAATTGTTAGCCGAACTATCATTTTCATTTGAATTAAAGAGTTTTCCTAGGAATAACAAATTTTCATCTAGCCGAACTTATAGGTTAGAGAGAAAATATCTCGTTTTAAAAAAAAAATACGTTGGGGCCTCTCTCTATATTAATGTTGCACTCTCTAACTCATTTTGCATCAACTTTTCTCGCCTTAACTTCAATTTTTTGACACCAATCTCTCTCTTCCTCCAATTTTTAGCACTTCTAGTAACAAATGGAACCATTCACCATTGAGGACGATATAATGCTTGTTAAAGCTTTTATTCCGGCTTACCGTGAAAGGTTTCGTGAACGTTATTCGATGTTTTAGAAGAGAGTCAAAGAATTTTATTTCGAATTACATGGGAATCCTAAAAACCGTAAATGGTTAGAATTAGACGAAAGATTTGAAATGCTACAATATATGTTGCAAGAATACAATAGAATACTCCGTTGGGTAAAATGATATCATCGCAGAGCTACTTCTGAAGAAAAAGTGAGTATTTGAACCCGTTTATGTTGTAAATGGAGTATTATTGGTTTTGTATACTAACTTCTCAATTCTTTCTTTTATAAAGTGCTAGAGTTCAAAACTCTTTGGGGAATATGTTATGGTGGAACTATATTCGAGCACGAGCTATGTTATACGTATTTGAAGACATATGCCCCGAGATTCCTTAGACAACTAGAAGTCGAATGGAGGTAAAGAGCTATCCATGGAGATTAATATAGTCGTTAAGACTCAGCCGAACTTTTTTAGTTTCTACACTTTTTGAAAAATATAGTCGTTAGGAACATGTACTCTATATATACCCAGCTGCTAGTTCATGTTTAAAATCACATCTTCACTTAAAAATGGCAATCACTAATGCTAGCTTTACTCATATATGAAAATTTATCTCTTTGCACAAACTATGTGCTTTTATATCAAAAGAAGGGTGGAGAACGACGTCAAAATGGTTTAGTTAGTATGATTTATTGGGGTAGAATTCTTGAGACCTTCTGCACCGAAACAGGTAATCCTCGTAACAGGGATTGTTCGACGTTGTTTTATAGATTTCAAACTATAAGAAAACAAGTCGAAGATTTTATAGCTTTAATTCGAGTTGTCAATCGATATCTACTTAGGGTGAAACCAATGCTGATATTCTAGTGCGAGCTCGAGAGGAATGGGGAAGATGGAAAGGAAAGAATTTCGAATACGAAGATCATTATGACATCCTTCATAAGTTTCTCATAACACACACGGGGTGTTGAACATACTAAAAATATAATCGATTTCTATAGTTGTAATTGTTTTTCTATATTTGTAATCATTTTTCTATATTTATTAGCTCATTATGACATCCTTGTAATTCAGTGTTAGTAGCAGATTTAATGGAAAAAATTGAAACTCTTGTGTAATGTTAGGCTAGTATGTGCAAGTTTAGCTAAGAAATGCACAATCGAGAGTAATGTTCATCTAGGGAGAAAAATATCAAACACAGCAAGTTCGGCTGCCTGCAATAAATAATTTCTAACCGAACTTCTGATACAAAAAAAACCTGGTAAAGTTATAAAGGTTCGGCTACCTGCAATATTATACATCTAACCGAACTTCTGACACAAGTTGAACCTGAAATTTTTACAAGTTCGGCTAGATTTGAAATTATTATTACTTACGAAACATTACTCTGGATTTTGCGTTTCTTAGCCGAACTTTGTGATTCCTAGCCGAACAATAATTCGATAAGTATAAATTCTTTTTTGCAGCCGAATTTTGTGAAAAATAAACACAATTTCAACAAAATTATTCTTTTCATTCAAAATATATGATCTTCAAAGAACATTTAGTTCAATTGCATGTCTCATTCACTCAATTACAATTGGTCGGGAATTATCTTTTTCCTGAGATATTTTCAAAGATATCCACATATCTATATTTGCCTCATACAAGTTATACCAACTCTTCATATCGTTGGTATTAAATCCTTCCCAATAGCTAGTTTGGCACAACGGAGGAATTGGACATTCGAGTTTTAAACAAAGACCGATAAAGTGGTTTCCTCCAACCAATGCAATGAACATTCTTTGATGCAGTTGGACACCTTTCTTTTATTTTGGGTTAAATGTAACACTATAACCTATTGAGAAGTAATGAACCACACAATTAAATGTTTCGGCGATTAAGTACCCACAAATCGGCGTAATCATCCAATGATCCCGTGTAATAGGATTGCCCCTGTATAGATGACTTTGATAATTTATAAACTCCAAGTTCACCCAACCATCCAAACCTCCCATCATTTTCTTGTAAAATGCGGGTTTTCCCGTAGTTTCGTCAATAACTTCTGCATTATATAAGTGATTTCACAACCATTGGATTCCTTAGCACGGTACCGAAACGAGCCTAGTTGTCCAACCGCAACGTGAAAACCACAATTGCTTTCGCCAGGGATGTCTTTGGTGGATATGACATACTCATGAATGATTTGAGGTAGTTTTTCCAGGTATGCCATATCAACATATTGGATTTTGCTTCACTTCTCCAATAGGTGGTACGCTTGATGGCGATGGAAACATCTGACCTCTTTTCTTCATATCACGTTCACTTGGTCCGGCTTTTTCCTCACTACTCCGACCTCGTTTGTTTGATTATTAGGCGTATATTGTCGTAGTGTACTCGTGACCCGATGGATCTCTATGATTAGCGTGTATGTCACCATGCTTCTTAGCCAAAATATTGGCATACTTCCACTCTTGTTTCCTTGTTTCCTTGGTGTTTGGCCTATCTTTGGGCTTGTACTTTTCCGGTTCGTAAACATTCTCTATAGCGTATGGGTAAATGATATTTCTCATATCATCCCAAAATATTTGTTGTTGGACTTTTTTCATGTTGCGGTATATCTCGAGTACGGTTCTTCCTAACTTGGTATCCCCAAACTCTTTTCCTGGATCTTTCGTTGGAGGGTTGAGAGTTAATTGTTTCCAAAATAAATCAATGACGTCTAAAGAAATGATACCATGTTCATAGTTCACTATAATAGTGCGACAAGGTAATCCCATCGACTTATTCATGTTACGAACACATACCTCGTCCGGCTTGATGTACCAATCCTTAATCAAATCGACTTCTACCATCAACTTCTTAATACACGCGTGAGACACGTTATAGTGGATCCCCTTGAGCAACGGAAGATCATCCCATTTCTTAGTCTTGAATATAAGGGTCTTTTGGAACTTCTCTTTGATCCTATCCATGTCGCGAGTGAAGTAATTTTCCATAGCATCAAACACCGACACAAAAATTATCAATAGTTCTAAAAAGATTCTTCTTCAACCGTGGTGAGCCAACTCTGCCAAACTCTTCGCTTGATTTCCCAAGCGTTTTTGTTGGTTGGTAAAGGCATAAACAAACCTTTCTTTATGTGGTTCCAGTCATTGCCTCAACAAATATGGGATCATATCCGGGTATTCAGGGCTATTCCAATGCCCAATAAGCGTCACAAGATTTAGGTTGTAATCATCCTCCGTGAGATACCAAGTTGATGTGTCCCATTAATTACAGAAACAAGCTTATTTGGATTCTTTTAATTTATATTGTTCATCGAATTCCTCCTTAGATTTAGCTTGTTTGTTTTTCGTTAGCTTATTTATCTCATCATAACCTCTTTTCTTTGGCAGTAGAATTTGAGGCTTGCACCTATGCATCACATTACACCATATGCGTAAGATACATAGAAGATTATGCGCTAACAGGAAGACTACCTTTATTGCATAATGCGACTTTATTGTCGGTGACTATAACTCCCGGAATATTATCACCTCGAAAGATTGGCCTCACTTGTTGTAGTGCCCAAGTGTAACTAGGTTCCTTCTCATCCTTTAACAAACAAAACGCCATGCTAAATGGTGACTTGGTCGACGTGTGCCCAACAACATTCAACAATGGCATCTCGTACTTATTACTCTTGTAAGTGCAATCCATTATAAGAACTTGGTAAAAGCATTACGTAAAATGAACGCACATCGGATGCGCAATAAAGAAATGTGTTATTTCTCCATCCAGACCTACTTGCTTTTGAACGGTGTAGTTTTTCTATTGTTCCATATAAAACAATTGTTGCATTACCTTCCTATCTCTCAATTCCTTCTTTTTCAATGTCTCGTTTGCATTATAAATGGTGGACAAAAAGGAGAGGTTATCCTTATTATCTTGTTTAATGATCCACAACATAGTAATCGTGGAATACACATTTTCCTCATCTTAGCTAGTTTCTCCATTTCAAGAGGGGAGAGCCTTGCTGCGACTGAATGTCCGTCAAGATGTTCAGGACGTTTGTGGTTATGTCTACCTTTAACAACTTTAAATAGAACCCATTTCCTCAATTCTTTGTTGCAATAAACACAACGGGCAATTGGTCTTCTTCGGGATAGTTACATTCTTCCTCCCGGTCTTTCCGATATACACATAACCTTTCTTCTTGTGGCTTTCGGGCTTACGACTTCTCTCGCAAACCATTTCAAAGCGGGTTTTTGTAGATTTTCCATTCAAAACCAATACACACATATCATGTTGCATGTTCTCTAGCCCAACTTTTTGATTCATCGGGATTATCCCATGTCTACATTAAGCAAAACACAAAGTTACAAAAAACTTGACAATTTTCTTTGAATCATTTAAGTACACATAAATTGGTAACCTACCAAGTCATTCGCACATTGTACATAACATCAATAGGAGTCAGTTGACCATCCATAGGTACAGGCTCCAATTGGACCTATAAAATATATGACAATATTAGTTGCAACAAACAAATACTACAAAGTTCAGCTAAGCATATATATGCATATCTTACCGAACATACAAGTTCGGTAAAGTCGATAAATCCTAAATGAACCAAACATTCGAGTTCGGTTAGGCCCTGTACAGTCATACACTGTCGAACTTTGTACTTAAAAGTTCCCGCTATTTCTGTAACTAAGAGTTCGGATAAGAAAATATTGGGCTCGAACTAGCTGAACATAACTCTGTTTCTGCTCGAACTAGCCGAACATTAGGTGTTCTTCAATTATGTAGCCGAACTTAGTCCAAGCCTCAATTAACGCACGGTTTGGCTACCTGTGTTCTTTAATGTTGTAGTTGAACTTATCGAGCTTGCCGAATCTAAGCGATAAAATTTGATTTTTTTTTCCACCAAATTTAAGCCAACCCAAGCAACAAAAACACATTAACAAGTATACTTGAGCATCAGAAGCATTATAATCTTCATATTCTTCGTTGTGATCCTCGTTTATCTCGTAAAACCCCAATTTTAATATTGAGATTGGGTTTGGGTTATAAAACATTCACCATCTAACAAATCATCCATCTCCGGATCGTTCTGAAGATTAACAAATAGTTTGTTTACTCTACGATTTGAAGGTTCTGATTCCTCTGAGCTTGCACTAGAATCACTCATTTTGAATTTAAGAATCACCAAATCTAGGTTTCAAGATTTTTTCCGCAAAACTCTTCTTCTCCTTCTACTTCTCTCTCTCAATAATTCCAATTCTCTAACAAAAATATTTTATCTCATATAATACTAACATTTAACTAATTTAACTAACTCTAATTAAGTAAGGGTATTTTGGGCATATCTAAAATTATATGGATAGGGGGGCAGGAATTAATTCCAAATGGCCTTAGAAAAATGGGGGATTGGTCCCCTCAAATTCTGAGGGGTCCCCAAGAAATCGTTCCAAACCTTTAGCTATTTTAGGCCGTTGTTGTCAATAACTAGTGCCTCGCCCGTGTTTTGCATGGACTAAACTTTATATACATGGGTCTTATATTACTGGGCTTATCATGATAAAATATTTGAATATTTCAAATAATTAGGGGTGAGTATATGAACCCAAACTCGCCATATCGACCCGATCCATTCGTAGTTGGGGGGTGTACACCCAACCCGTTTATGGTCGGGTTGGACTTGGAAGCTGTAGATGGTGAGTTTTTGACAAGGGTTAAAATTTTAAAATTTCCCTTCTTTCTAGTTGCAGGAACATAGAAATATCCGCACATACTTGTGCGCATACTTCTGACTTCACCTCAAAACACAAAATATTGTATTCCTCCTTATATTCCGCAGGAGAATTGAGGATACAGATTCTACAAAAGTGTACATGCATTTTATACTAATCTTGTAGTTTATAATCTATACATAATAAGTCTCAAGCTCTTAGATGGGTTACTGATAGACACATTTTAGTGTCTAATTTGCACCTTAATTTCTAGTGAGTTAGTATTCGATTTTGTGTCTATTACGTGTTTTATTGCTTTTGTAGGGACATTAGAAGAATAAAGATTTGTGGAAAAATTGGCTCAAAAAGTGTTCAAAGCACCCGGGAAAATGGATCAAGGCACCCACACTTTGGATTGGGGCACCCTTGGATCGGGATGGGCTGGATCGGACCAACTCAGCGGGTCAACTCGGCCCAGTCAACTCGGTCAAAGTCAGTTGACCGAGTCAAACCCAGTTGACCAGGTCAAAGCTTCATCGGCAAAACAGGACTCAAATCAAATCGCAATTTTGATGGGATTTCAGCAAATTGATAAGTACCCAATCTAATTGAAGGTTCGTATAATCGATTAGAAGCTCTAGAAGCCGAAGATAAGGGCTGGAGAATCATGAATTTGGACGGGAAAAGGAACATGTTTCGGTTTTGGATAACTATTGATTTCTCGTCAAATCACCGAGTTCTAATGGGATTAGAACATCCTAGAAGACTCACAGGGCCTATATAAAGAGTTTACAATCCTCAGAATCAAAGTACGAAGCTCCAGAACCACTTTTGCTATTTTCCGATCAAGTTCCGACATCGGACGGTCACTGCTGCTGCTCCCGGTGATCGGTGTTCTTCATCATCGCCGCTGAAGAAGAAGACAGTGCAACAGTTTTAACTGTTGCTGTTTCAAATCTGTCTGTCACCATTTCTTCTCTCTTTTGTTGCTTGAAACTGTGCTGTAACAGTTGAACTCTGTTCCTGTGACGTTTATACCCGTTGCTGTTTGGCTGTTGCACTATTATTTCATCTTGTAATCGATATTTTGAGCAATGAAATCAACTTTTGAGCAATCTTTTTCCACCATGAGATAAGTCTATTTACTGGGATGATGGATAAGGTAATTTTCTCAATTTTATGTGATTTAATTATTTTCTAATAATTATTTATAATTCTTTTATCATTAAAATTGCATAGTTTTGAATAGTAAAAACGGTTTTCTTTCAACAGTTGTGCTTTTGCTTGATGGATTATGCTTAGTTAATTAATTTTGATAATCCATGCTTGTGATTTACCTCTGTTTGTTAGCATAACAAAACCAATTTTGGCAATTATTTGGGCTTCAATTAATTTAAAAAGAATTATCTGATTAATCACATAGGTTGTTAGAATTACCTGATTCCTGATTCCTGGTATTTTTAAAATTATTCAAAAAATCATCTTTAGGTTATTTAGTCTTTTTCTTACTCCTGGAATTTTCTAGAGTTAGTTTAAATCATTATTTTCTAAAATCATCACCTTCACAAGTTCGAGAATCGAATCTTTATTTACCACTTCTAAAATTACATCAGTTACCCACTAGTATAGAGCAACTTGAGTCCTCTCTAAACAACTTCAAATATTCTAAATTGGCTTTCTGATAGGATTCTAGAATACCCTATATAGATAACCGCAATCGCACAGTGTCTACATTGCAGACAATGGCAAGTACGGGTCGAACCACAGGGAGCGGGAAAATACTACAATCAATATCTCAATTAAACTAATGAGAAATAATATTTTTAGATTTTTCAGAAATTCTAATGAACAAGAAAATAATAAAATAATCTAGCTAAAATATACAATGTGACCAAGTAGAGAGAGCAGTAGGGTTTTCTGTTTTCGCCAATTTGATATATAGAACTCACATCTAATCCCCAAAGTTATTGTTTCACCACTGTAATTTTCTTCACTTCCAAGTTGACATTTCTAAAAAGTTGCTTATCAGTCGAAAAATATATCTCATCTAATGTTACAAAGAATGGCATATCAATTTAAAAGCATAAACAATCAGTAGAACTATCTAACCCATATATAGTTTCAAAGAATCAAATATCTAATTGATTGCATACACCGTCTAAGAATCTAATCCAAGCACGACATATCAAACGGAAAGCATATATGATCAAATCTACTATTTATGCAATAATTAATCAAGCTAACAATGAAGATAAATTACTAAACATTTAAACCATTTATTTATAGATTTTCCATAATCAAAATTGGTTTCTAGCCAAAACCCTAGTCACAAAAATCAGTGAAACATGGAGATGTATTTCTTAAAACCCATAAAATATATAGTCAACAAAAGTAGAGATAGAAAAGATTAAACCAAACTCCTGCGATACATGATGTGATTTTATATAGTGGTAAAAAGAGGTTCGATTCTCGAACTTGTGAAGGTAATGATTTTAGAAAATATTAGACTAAATATAAACTAATAAAAATCAGGAAAATAAACTAGAGATGATTTTTAGAAAATATGGGGAAAACCAGGAATCAGGAATCAGTTATTTCTAACAATTTATGTGATTAATCGGGTAATTCTTTTAAATAAATTAAGCTCAAATATTGCCAAAATAGGTTTTATGCAAACAAGTAAAGGTAAATCATAAGCATGGGACATCAGAGGTTGTTAACCCAGCATGACCCATCAAACAAAAACACCACTACTGAATGAAAACCGTTTTTTCTATTTCAAAACTATGCAATTTTAATAAGTAAAGAATTATAATTAATTAATTAAAAATAGACTTACCACATAAAATTGAGAGAAAAACCTCCTCCATCATCCCAGTAAATATACTTAGCTCATGGTGAAGAAAACTTGTTCAAAAGATCTTTTCATTGCTCAAAAAGTTGATTACAAGGTGAAATAATAGTGCAACAGCTGAACAGATACGTTTATAAATGTCACAGAACAGGGTTCAGCCGTTACAGAAGTGTTTCTAAGCAATAAATGGTTGAAAGAATAGGCAACAGGAGCAGTTTGAATTAGCAACAGATATAAATGTTGTTGAGTCGTCTTCTCCGATGGTGCTGATGAAGAACACGCCTGCCGGACCAGCAGCAGGTGACCGGCGGCGACCGGAAGTGGCCGGAATTGCTCTGATTTCTTCTCTAGGTTTTTTTTCTGATTTTTCTTGGCTTCTCTTCATATATATAGGCTCTACAAACCCTTGGGAGAGTTCTAAACCTAATAGAACTCTTTAAAATCTATCCAAATCTTCACAAATCCGATTCCAAGCCGGATTCCATTTTTCCGTCCAAATTCATGATTGTGCAATATTCTCTGGCGTAAATCACTCTAACTTTATGTGTTTGAGTTGGTCTTGGACTCTTGTAGCTTTTGGAACAAATTAGAATCGAAAACAACTTGAAAATCTCGTAAAAATTGTACACAGTTGAACACAGTTCTTCCCGATGAGTTGGATCGGTGACTCGCCGATCCAGCCGAGTTGACCCGCTGAGTTGGCCGATCCAACTCAGCCCGATCCAAGGGTGTCCCTTATCCATTCTTGGGGTGCCAATAACACTTGTCCTTGGGTGCCTTTATCATTTTTTGAGCCAATTTTTCCACAAATCTTTATTCTTCAAATGTACCTACAAAAGCATAAAAACACGTAATATTTGCAAAATCGAATACTAACTTAATAGAAACTAAGGTGCAATCTAGACACTAAAATGTGTCTATCAAATACCCCCAAACTTACTATTTTGCTAGTCCTCGAGCAAACTACTCTAAAAATAAAGTAAAAATCCTAACTCACTTTCGCAGGAATCGCGACTACAATTAGCATATGCAGTAAGCCGTTAAACCCCTAGGTGTCCCTAGTGGACGAGTTTTGTCTCGTGAGGGTTTACAAGAGGTATACCCACAAAACCTGGATCTAGATCTTAGCAACACGTGAACGATTAAGGATAGACACTAAACAAGCTAGTTAGTTGGCTACTTAGATATTCGGCTATAGGGACCATTACCCTTAATGGGTCCAATTACTGTACACGAGTGTTAACTCAAGCGTACTAAAATTCATATCTAAGACAACAAAGTTCTACTCAGACAGCTATCTAACCACCCATCACATGAAAAGACTTAGAAGATGAATGTAGACTGTAGAAAGTCGCAAATGTTGACCAAGGCGAACGATGTGTCCCATATCTGTCTGAAGGTCAGTACCGAGATGAAACCTAGTGTGTCGATATACTCCCCATTTATTTTCAACAGTTACTACTAACTAAAATATTTACAAGTTCCCATGGATCCTGCGTTCCACGCTTGCTTAGGCGACGGAGACAGGGAGAACTTTAAAATAACAAATACTATTTATTTTTTTTCAATTTTTTCTATTTTTTTTTTCGTTTTTTTTTTTTTTTTTTTTTTTTTTTTG
>JAJJMC010004815.1:1559538-1605156 GCA_023531435.1 Papaver californicum | reverse complement strand
GTTTTCCTAAGGCGGGCAAGAAGGAGACGGTGATGAAATCCGAAACCTTATATTGTATGGCCAGGCCTTGCCCTTTACTATGCAAAAATTAAGTTCCGTATTCAGTCCTCAACATATATGCATACAAAGGCGTCCAGAAAACCCACTGACAGGAGATTCGTGGGTTGGTCGAAGTTTACCTCCCGTACTAGACGGGCGACGAACCGTTGAAGTCGACTCGGGCCACTAATATCCTTTTCAATAGTGTGCGAACCCGAGGGGCCGAGACAATATCGTAATTGTCGTCCTTCCCTGCACACAGTTTGGTAGCCTTGTATCCGTACTTTCTCACTTCTTCTTTCTTTTACCTTTTGTTTCGTTAACCAAACCAGCCACATAACCTAGACTTCCCACTTTTCTCTTATTCACATATGACACCAACAATTAACAGCACCTGACAATCGTTTTTCATAGCCGTCTAGAAAACTTCACCTCACCATAAGAGACAGCCAAATGACCGAACTCCAATCCCTGTGACGTCTAGCACAAAATCAAGCCAATGCCTTCCTTGCACTACATAGTACCGTTTATAATGTATATTTATCCATATTTTGCATTTAGCTTTAGGATTTAATTGTTCCACCTAAAATAATATAAAAATAATAGTATTAGCATAAATTAAGTACTAGCAAATATTAATTAGGAGGTAAATATGTATAAATTATGCCTGTATCACTTTCGCAACCTCCTCAATACTCGTAACATTTATGCCATATTGAACTAATATCGTCGCATAAATTCCACGGCTGAATTCCTTGAACCTGTCTCGGATGCACGTCGATATTTCGATAATATTTATCAAACTCGGGAATAGCTAATTCTTAATCCCAAAATACATCTTAGCTTAATGCTTCATTCACAAACAATGCTTCTGGAATTGCTCCTCTGAGCTCAAATATGCTATCACAGCACTTTGATGAAATATAGGCCACAAATAATGCGCTACTCCTCTTGGATGTGCCACAATCAAGAAGCAATGCCATAAAAAATGCATTGAACTTCTGAGGTAGGCTAACCTAGCCATTTCTCCTATTAGCACCGGGATAGTACCCGTCATTTGGCTTAGCACTGCATTTGCGCTAGTTCACCACCATAGCATTAAAAGTGTTAACTTTCCTAGCACTAACCCTAACTCCTAAGAAGCACCAACTATCTTTTCATAGCCTTAACTAGCACATCTTATCCTGATGAGACCTTAGCTAGCGCGCCCCTAACGTAACACCCTTTCATGGCACGTCCCTGCATGAAGTTCCTTAATCTGGGTAAGTCCCTAATTCGGGCAAGTCCCTAATCCAGTCAAGTCCCTAGCCTTCCATGAGAGCGCCTCCCTTAGCTAGCACGTCCATATCCTAAGCATCTCACCTAGCGCGTCCTAGCCTGCAGTGTCCTCCTGGTCACGGCGCCTCCACTTGGTCCTGGCGCCTCCGTTTAGCTCCGGCGGGTCTCCTTTGCCAGCGCTTCTCTATCACCTAGCAGGTTCCTAGGACTGGCAGGTCCTTATACTTGGTGCATCCCTACTGGCCTCATGCGTCCTTATCTAGTGTGTCCCTAGCTAGCGCATCTCTTACCCAGTACACCATTCTTCTCAATATCTGTCTAACACCAAATCTTATATGATTTTCTAATATGTTTTCTTTCTTAAGAAGCCCTCTATAATATTTGGTCTCAAATGCCTCTCAGACTTATGATAAGTCACTTCTGAGCTAATGCTTAGCCATTAAATATGTCATGTTACTTTCAAGCAAGTACATGACCACTAAACTTCTCATACTCAATACTAATCAGTCTGACTATCAATCCAGTGAGTCGCACAACTTGCCTTACTGACTTATCAAGTCATTTGACTTGACTTGACTCAATCAAAATAATAGTGGCTCATAACTCCACTATTTCCACGAGAAATCAAATACAAAAAATATGGTGGGATTCTCATTGGGGTATTCGTCTGGCGATCTACGACAATCGTGGGTGGTGGCACCACCTCCATGAACAAGAAGGTAATAAGTAGTGGGCAGTTACAGAGCAGTTGAGAGGATGAGGAGTAGTGGTCATACATGTATTCCCTACTTTCCGGGCACCACCCCACTAAAATATTCATAATCATCACGTCTCGACCTCTCCCTAACTTTCACGACTTACGAGAAATCGGTGTATCTCATTTGAACAATAAAATAGATGATTATTCGAAGCAAGACAGACAAGATAATCAATCTAGAGAAACAAAACTTACAGAATTAACGATTTCTCTCATAGAATCTATTTTCTTCTTCATACAGTATCACACTAATATTTTTTCAACCTTCTTTGCTTCCTTCCCCTAAGACCTACCCGAATCTTTTTCATCTTTGTAATCGAAGAAGGACGTGAACGGTCATTTCGTGATTTAGGCTCGTCTTGTTCGAGCTTGATCTCTCGAACCTACTTGAAAGTACGATTCTACAGTACATTTGTTTTCACTGTAAAAAAACGGCGATCACGGTGGGACATCAACCTCTCAATTACAAAAGCCAATTTTCAGTTATTCAAAATGGTGGATCTTAGGTCTGGAGAAGTTACAACTTCTATAGTCGGTTCAGGTAGTACCGGTGGTGGCGATTCTGAAAACACCCATGTCACTACTGAACCTCCTCGGACCAATACTATTACTCCGCCTCCTCTCGGTGACGAGAACGATGAAGATACTGAGAATACTCGTACTCTGTTCAATACGGCCGATCCGATGAAGAGACAAGAAGTCTCGGCTAGCACTCAGGTGGACATGGCCACTACTCAAACGACACTCGACATGGCCGATCTGATGCAAAGATAAAAATTTCTGCCAGAACGCCGAAAGACATGATACCACTCAAGAGAGGTACTTTCTTGCCTCAAGACTCTAACAAAACAGTTCTTCCCCGAATAGATCTGTCACCAGTTGCAGCAAACAACGATTCCAAGCCTAACAACGTCAACAATACGAGAATCAATATTCAAGATGATGACGAGATCTGTATTCAAGGAGGACAATTTAACGATTTGAATAAGAATAGTTTCTAGAAAGATTTTTAAAATTTCAAGGAAAAGAGGGACCAATCTCACTTCAACATCACTTTTTGGTCTCGGCGCCTCCTCTTGGTACCGACACCTCCTATTTGTCCCGGTGCGTCCTCTTTGTTGGAGAAGTTGTCTTGTCAGTAGGCACTATAATATACGATCATCCATGAGGTCTTGTCAGAACGAAGGGGTCAAGATGGAGGCTTAATCTCAGCAAGCGTCACGAATCGAACGCTTACCATCAGCCTCATCCCCAGCTACAACCTCAACCTCACACCACTCGATAGACAAGCTCTGCTCCATGTCCCAGATAAAATCTATAATAACAACAACAACAAAATCCAAAGCCATCTATCACATTCTTAAAAAAAAAAAAATCACATGGAAACCCTTTCACTCTGGTACGAGTCCTTTTACATAGGTACCAATTTATTTCATTCTGGTATGAGTCCCTTCACTCAGGTACCAGTCCCTTTCACTCTGGTACGAGTCCCTTCACTCTGATATCAGTTCCTTTAACAAGGCGCTACCTACTTCACACTCCTATGCAAAATCCAGATGATGACAAAATTCATGCAATGCCAAGATCATAATTCTCAGCTTCACATAAAGCCTCTTCTTATTTCGAGGACGACTCAAATTTTACCCTAAGGGAGACAAATCATTATAAATCAGCATAAACAGATGATATGGTGAAACCCCCCATCACGATAGTACCCTGGGAGGGTCCTACTAAATAGAAATCAACGACAACAACCGCATTAGGGTATTCAACTAGCACATTCCCTGCTACACCACCATTCTGCACATCAACGTCAGTAGGAGCATTATCCTCAACAAGTATGTGAAGGGGAGCTCTCATATGCTTTTCCGTATGGGGAGGTATACTATCCCCATCAAAATCAACTGTAACTCTTGTTCCTTCACTAACAAGCCCATCTCTCTGAATTAATCATTTCTCCCCTAAAAGTAGAGAGGATCCAGGCATATTAGGTCAAAATATCTCAAACATGAAATTCTTGAGCATGAACCACATAACCTATTATACATATTCACAAACGTCATATACATTCATTATAGAGTGATATTTGAGTTATTTTATTTTGCATAGGTATTTCATTTTACATGAAGTTCTGGCTTGCCATGGATGAGACAATATGGTTTTCTTTTTATATATCATCAACATTATTGTTTTTTGATTTTTTTTTTTGTGTTTTTTGCTACTGTCATGGTAGAAGACCATCATCTAGGAGCGTATCTCTGATAGGATTTCAGACGAACCTATTTATAATAACCGCAATCGCACGGCGTCTAACTAGTAGACAACGACGAATACGGGAAGAACCAACAGGGAGCGGGGACAATACTGCAATCAATATCTCTAATCAACTAATCAAGAACAATATTTTTGGATTTTTAGAATTATGAATGAAATAATAAAACAACTAAACAGAGACAGTGGGTAACCAGGGTTTTTATTATCCACCAC
Source organism: Papaver californicum (assembly GCA_023531435.1). Classification (NCBI taxonomy): domain Eukaryota; kingdom Viridiplantae; phylum Streptophyta; class Magnoliopsida; order Ranunculales; family Papaveraceae; genus Papaver; species Papaver californicum. The sequence continues at coordinate 1,600,595 of JAJJMC010004815.1, read as the reverse complement.
TATTTCTATTTAATTACTAAAGTGAAACATAACTCCTGAATATTTATCTATTGTTCGTTCTATCGACATCACCTATTATATATATTAGATTCGCAAATATCACTGGGACAACCTAAGCATGGAGCATCAAAAACTCTAAGTCTCAGCATACACCATCAAATTGCGTTAGCGAGAAAACTATACGAAACTAATATATGTTCACAAATAATACCTGGCTATTCTAAGCATACCCCATCAAAGGATTTAACCCAAGCATGAAATATCGAATAAGTAGACAAATATATTTGCAATCCTATTAATTATGCGCAAAGGTTACTGTATTGTACAAAACCGGTGAAGCAACAACTAATTTTATCATTAAATCAATAAACAAAATCATGGAACTAATCTATGAAAATAATAATAGTTTGTACCAAATAATTTCAAAATAGTCTATTAGTCAAAGTGGTTTCAAACATAAAACCATAGCTACAAATCAATAACCAAGACATGGTAGTGGGTTTTTCAAAACACATAAAAAGAATTAACAAAAGTAGAGACTAGAGAGATTAAACATATTTGTCTTGATCTGTAATTCTTGGTCGTCAACACCTCTTCCTGATGCTTTCTCCCAAAAAATCAACCTTCTCTCCGTTCTAGACTCAGCAGAAACACCACAGCCTTCTTTCTCCCCAATCAGTCGTCCTTCTCTCTCTGTCCGCCTTTTCTTTTCTTATCCCCAAATCGTACGCCTGCAATCTATCCTCTCTGCCTTTCATTCAATCTCTTTCTCTCTCTCTCAATCATTCGTCCAACCTACCCCCTTTCTGATCCTTTCTCCTTTGTCTCCTCAATTTTTTCTCTCCTGCCTACGCCTACTTCTTCCCTCTCTCCAACCTACCTACTTCTTCCTAGTAAATCAACCACCCAACCGTCACACCCCTCTCCTCGGTCCTCTCTCCTTTTCGCCAACTCCCAAAAAAAAACCTAAAAGTAAAAATCTCTCCCTCCTCTCTCCACTTTCTTTCTTTTATACTCTTTACCTCCAAACTTCAACCAACTCTGACCACCTCTTTTTTTGTGTCAGACTTTATCCCAAAACTAGCCAACTCCAAGAACTTCCCACCTGGTCCCTACTCACCACTATCTCACCACGTGTCACCTAGCATCCCTTCTCTCTTTTTCTCACTTTTATGTCAGAACAAAGAAGTATGATTATCTCTTTCACGTGTCATCAATCCACGGTCCCCACACCTTTTCTTTTTTCGTCTGCCAACAGCCACTTCTTCTCTCTATTGATATCAACCACATCTTTTAGCCAATTCAATCCAAATGTGGCGTACCTTCTGAACGTGTTTATAAGGTATGACATTAGTTTTATAATTAACCTGAGTTTCGTGCAGCGGCGAACCAGCTTGAACCATTAAATGCTTGTGTTGCTAATAGTTTGGTCCAATTAATCATGTTTCATTGCAACTTCAGGCTTCATATATGCAACCTATAAAAACATAAAAATAACAAAATTAGTATAAAATCAAGTACTAGCAAATATAAATTAGACGGTAAATATGTATAAATTATGTCCGTATCAAATACCTCCAAACATATATTTTGCTAGTCCTTGAGCAAAACTAATCTAAAAATAAAATAAAAATCCTAACTCACTCTCGCAGGAGTCGCGACTACATTTAGCATATGTAATAAGCTTTTAAACCCCTAAGTGGCCTTAGCGGACGAGTTTTGTCTCTTGAGGGTTTACAAGAGGTATACCCACAAAACCTTTACTCCAAACCCTAGCTACTTGTGAACGATTGAGGGTAAACACTAAACAAGCTATTTAGTTGGCATACTAAATTCTTTGGCTATGGGAATCATTACCCTATATGAGTCAAATTGTTGTACACGAGTTCGCACTCAGCATACTAAAATTCATATATAAGAAAATAAAGCTCTACTTAGTTAGTCATTCAACCACGATACTCAGAATCTATCAAAGTTCAATCACATGAAAAGATTTATAAGATGGATATAGACAAAATGAAGTTTCCGCATGTTGACTAAGGTGAACGATGTTTCCCATATCTGTCTGAAGGTCAGTGCCAGGATGAATCCTAATGGATTGAGATACACTCACATTGTTCTTACTCCTTATACTAATATCGACTCAACTGGTATACACAAGGGTCCCAGCGACCGATTTATTGAAAATAAACATGATTGGATCAAATGTATCCAAGCGCATGATCCTTATCAGCATCTTACATGATAGTTCTCATGGATCCTGCGTTCCACGTTTGCTTAGGCGATGGAGACATGGAGAACACACATATATTGCTATCAAAGTGTCAATACTCGATTATTTTTTTCAACTGTAGTCTAAATAATCTTAAACATTTTACTCCGTCTTGGCGGTGATAAAATTTCGATACTGGTGCCCCACCAAATCAGTTAGTGAAATAAAGAATTTTAAAAATAAAAACAGAAGGTGATATGGTCGAGATAGACTCCGAGATATGGTGACGACTATCATGTTATTTCTAACACCTGAACTTTTTCCTTTTATGAATAAACCATTTAATTGGGCATACCAATTCCTATAAAAAAAAAAGTTAAGTTTCCATATACCTAGAATGGTTAGTGTCATCCTGAATTGTTCACAAGTTTCTAAGCTTTGGAGTTTCATATTTCAACTTAAAAGTTTCTCACTTACCCCCAAACTTAAATCTAACATTGTCCTCAATGTTCTAAAGATGATGATTAAAAACATGAACAAGTAGAAACTGTCACCAATCGAAGGAAATGAGTTAATAAAAGATATTACTGTATCGCATGAGCATGGGTTACCGCCCAAGAAGTGCTAAGTTTAAAGTCTTCATCCAGACTAAGAAAGAATTAGTCACCTCATAAAATCATACAGAAATAGTCGGAACAACTGTGGGTCATCTGAATCAAATAGGGCTATCACAGATAAAAGGAAACTACAACAGGCCAAGAAAACGAACAAACCGAGCACACCCTTATCTAGTTTTATGTTTAAGACAACTATAAAAGGGTCTAGATAAAATATTTTCATGGGCTGGATTTCCTCGTAGGCAGGATCAAAAGAATCAGGTTGTAGAGTCTGGAAAAACTCAACCAATAACTTAGAAGCAAATAATAATAACCTGAATAATTGTGGATCCTCAAATTCAATCAGAAATGACCCACACAGTTGACTACAATTAAGGTGGTCATTCTTAAACAAATGTGTCGATTCTAATTCCCTAAAGTAATTAAGCTTAGTCTCAAAACTTAACAAATGACATATTTGAAATTCGTACGTTCCCACATATGGAAGAAAATATTTTGGAGGGAAAACAAAGTCAATATTGGTATTATTTCCTAGATAAACCATATCGACCAGAGGATGGGTTTCTAACAACTGAACTTCTATCTGGATATCAACAGGCTCAGGAAATATAGTTTGAAGATGATCTTCTAAAATGGTAGAGGTGGAAATGTCAAGCCCCAAGTGAGGGACCTTTTTAAGAGTCAAAGATAAAGCACATGGAGAATGATAGTCACCCCCAAACTTAGAGTTTTCAGTGTCTCTAGATAGACTAATCACAATTTTCCTAATTTCTAGATCGTCAGATTCCTGAAAAAGGTCAATTGCTTCATCTAGGTTATAATCCGGTGGTGCATCCTCACTCGTATTTAAAATCTCTACTGGTCTATCTTTGTTATCTAAGACTATTGTTTCTAAATCGTTGGACTCTAAAACAATATTCTCAGGATAAACTCGTTCCTCTAGACCATAATCGGCTTCAAAACAAGAAACTTCTATATCGTCTAAAATAGTGGTATCTCTAGTCAAATCCTCTTCCTTTTGAATAGGTGAATAATCATTAAAATTATTTGGATTTGAACCAGAAATAACACTATCATCATGAAGCATAATTGGAGTGACAATTTCCTGATCACTCTGCCTGTATATTTCAAGTTCTTCACCAATATTGTTCTTATCATCATAATAATATGAAGATGTTTGAACCTCTTCTAAATAAGTAGTGTTACCAATTCTATCCTCCTCCTCTTGAATAGGTGAATAATTATCAAGGGTAGCACTATGTTGGAAATTAAGATCATTTTGAGCAAGACTTTCACTCACACTTAATCTAAACCTTTTTGTATTCTCAGTCAACTCCTTGAGGGATTCTTCTAGAAAAAAAAAAGGATCATAAAGAGTACTAGATCGCAATTGCTTGTGTGATTCTTCTAGAGAAAGAGTTGGACTACTATTTGTTCCTCTCACACATAATCCAAACCTATGTGTCATCTCAGAATCTTCTTGGGTGATTCTTCTAGAGTCATAATAGGTTCATGATGAGTACTAGATCGTAACTGTTTTAGGGCATCCCTCCAAGACAAAGAACTCGAATTTTGCTCATTTTCATGTTCATATGACGAGTGTATTTATGAATAGTAATTGGGATCACCCTGGTATGAGCAATAACCTCCAAAAGGTTGATGGTGGTCCCGACTACTATCCACACCATCTTGATAGTACGGATAATGTCTATTTTGAAATTCAGTCGGATATTCATTGTATTGGTCCTCATAATACCAGTTCGACATTTTCTGACAAAAAATTCCTAATATATTTACAAAAATAAACTCTAAAAATAAATCCTACTGGAAAGGGTTTCTAATCAAACACAAACAAGGACGACTCAACCAAATCAAACCTACTGAATCTAGTAAAAAAAGCATGATGGCTCCACTTAGATTGTTTCTAGACCAGCTTATATTCTTCCAAAAGGCAACTAGTTACAATTTTATCAAATCTCTTAGAACGATCCGAATTAGATTAAGTCGAATAGAAACAGGATAAGCTCTAAGGAGCTTTGATAACCTTGTCTCTTTGGCAACGTTTCCTTGGGTTACAAGACAACTCTAATCAACTTAAAATAATCTTCCTGAACTTTGAGTTAGGCTAATAGAGTAACCAATACAGTCCTTTTGAATAACTTTCCTATAAGCTCGTTACCCTATCGGTCTCTTTCTAGTCAAATTTTAAACTTAGGTTAACGTTTGATAACGTATTCCTAAAGCTGGCAAGAAGGAACCGGTGATGAAATCCGAGTCCTTATCTTGTATGGCCAGTTCTTGCCCTTTACTAGAAAATAATTTCGTATTCAGTTCCTCAATATATATGCATACGAAGCAATACAGTAAATCCACTTGCAGGGGATTCGTGGGTTGATCGAGTCTTACCTCCCGTACCAGACGGGGGATGAATTGGTTGTAGTCGACTCGGGCCACCGACTCCTGTGTCAGTGTACGAACCCGAGGGGCGGAGATAATATAGTAATTGTCGTCCTTCCCTGTTGCAGTTTATATTTAAATTACCCTTCCGTAGGGTTTATAAATAATAATAATGTCCAAAATCTCAAAATAAAGTCCAAAAGTGTCCAAAAATAAAACAAAAATTACATAAATAATAAAAGATTTCCTAATACACTTTTCTAAAAAGAGAAAAAAGTAAAATAAAATCTAAAAAATAAAATTCTTTGTCTTCTTTTTCGTTCTTTTAGCTTTAACTTTAACTCCAAGTCTTTAATCACTAAAGTCTTTGGCTCAATTTCCTTTTAATCCAAAATCCAAAACTTGTAGCAAAAAGATATATACCCAAAGAAAAGTAAAATACAACAAAGTAAAGTAAAAAAAAACTAAAAGAAAATCTAAAACTTTAAACTTAAAGACAAGTCCGCGTCAGCGGTGCCAAAAATTGATAGGATTACGGAAGAACCTATTTATAATAACCGCAATCGCACGACGTCTAACTAGTAGACAACGACAAATACGGGTCGAACCCACAGGGAGCGGGGACAATACTGCATTCAATATCTCTAATCAACTAATAAGGATCAATATTTTTGGATTTTTAAAATTATGAATGAAATAATAAAACAAACTAAACTAATAAAACAACTAAACAGAGAGAGTGGTTAACCAGGGTTTTTAGTATCCACCACTATTTCTATTTAATTATTAAAGTGAAACATAACTCCTGAATATTTATCTATTGTTCGTTCTATCGACATCACCTATTATATATATTAGAGTCGCAAATATCACTGGGACAACCTAAGCATGGCGCATCAAAAACTCTAAGTCTCAGCATACACCATCAAATTGTGTTAGCGAGAAAATTATACGAAACTAATTATAGGTTCACAAATAATACCTGGATATTCTAAGCATACCCCATCAAATGATTTAACCCAAGCATGAAATATCGAATAAGTAGACAAATATATTTGCAATACTATTAATTATGCGCAAAGGTTACTTTATTGTACAAAACCGGTGAAGCAACAACTATTTTTATCATTAAATCAATAAATAAAATCATGAAACTAATCTATTAAAATAATAATAGTTTGTACCAAATAATTCAATTCAAAATAGTCTATTAGTCAAAGTGGTTTCAAACATAAAACCATAGCTACAAATCAATTACCAAGACATGGTAGTGGGTTTTTCAAAACACATAAAAAGAATTAACAAAAGTAGAGACTAAAGAGATTAAACACTTTTTGTCTTGATATGTAATTCCTGGCCGTCAACACCTCATCCTGATGTTTTCTCCCAAAAAATCAACCTTCTCTCCATTCTAGACCCAGCAGAAACACCACAGCCATATTTCTCCCCAATCAGTCGTCCTTCTCTCTATGTCCACCTTTTCTTTTCTTCTCCCCAAACCGTACGCCTGCAATCTATCCTCTCTCCCTTTCAATCAATCTTTTTCTCTCACTCTCAATCAGTCGTCCAACCTACCCCTTTTCTGATCCTTTTTCCTTTGTCTCCTCAACTTTTCTCTCCTGCCTACGCCTACTTCTTCCCTCTCTCAAACCTACCTACTTCTCCCTAATAAATCAACTACCCAGCCGTCACACCCCTCTCCTCGGTCCTCTCTCCTCTTCTTCAACTCCCAAAACAAAACTTAAAATAAAAAATCTCCCCCTCCTCTCTCCACTTTCTTTCTTTTATACTCTTTACCTCCAAACGTCAATCAACTTTGACCACCTTTTTCTTTGCGTCAGATTTTGTCCCATAACTAGCCAACTCCAAAAACTTCCCACCTGGTCCCTACTCACCACTATCTTACACGCGTCACCTAGCCTCCCTTCTGTCTTTTTCTCAATTTTTTGTCAGACCAAAGAAGTCTGATTATCTCTTTCACGTGTCATCAATCCACGATACCCACACCTTCTCTTTTTCCGTCTGCCAACAACCACTTCTTCTCTCTATTGATGCCAACCACGTCTTTTAGCCAAATCAATCCAAAGGTGGCGTATCTTCTCAACGTGTTTATAAGGTGTGGCCTCAGTTTTATAATTAATCTGAGTTTCGTGCAGCGGCGAACCAGCTTGAACCATTAAAATCTTGTGTTGCTAGTAATTTGGTCCAATTAATCATGTTTCATTGCAACTTTGGGTTTTATGTATGCAACCTATAAAAACATAAAAATAATAAAATTAGTATAAAATCAAGTACTAGCAAATATAAATTAGACGGTAAATATGTATAAATTATGTATGTATCAATCTCACGCATGAATAAATAGAATAAACCAAACATGTGTCAGTTGTAAGCATTTGTATCCTTAAATGGGTTAACACAATTTATTTGACACTAAGTTAGTATTCAACTATAATATAACCAACACACTGACCTCTACCGATTTTTTTATTAGGGTATTTGTTAATATAAATGTTCTTCTTATGTGTAACTTAATTCGTAGCACAAAAATATGTGATCAAGAAAGAATTGTTTGCTCGGCTGGAAAAAAATGGCTTCTCATACAATCCGCCAAAGCAGAGATGGATCCACATTTCACAAAAGTCAAATTAGTTGCTTCGGTGTTGGAGGGACTTTTTTCTTTTGGATAGGGTGTAGTGTCTCATGGTTGGCATTGTGATTTGTGAGCAGCTGTTCCACAACGTTCACGAAGAAATAAGGTCGTTGACGTTTATGCGAGGTTGTATTTTCGAATTATTTGCGCCGCTCAGCTCTATGTGGTTATAGATGATGCTCCCTACTCTTGTCCTTTTCTGTATAAAAAGAAAGCAAAGCGTGGAAATCACCTTCTCTCTTTTTAGCTATTTGACACTAAGCTAACATTCAACTACAATATAACCAACACACTGACCTCTATCGACTTTTTTACTAGAGTATTTGTTAACATAAATGATCTTATTATGTGTCTAATAGATGTTCGTATCCAGATTATATGTAAAGAGAGTCGTTGATCATCTCTTGCAACAACAGAAATATTTAAATTTTTCAGTGATCTAAACATTTCTCCTAGGTTTTTTTCAAGAAGAATCACATATACAAATTGAAGTATATAGTACTTGCATACTATTTTTATTGGCATAATATAGTACATAAATATATGTTGAAGAAGCTGGCTCTAGGCAATAGTTGAAAAAGAAGACGTTACAAGTAGTTTATTTGTCAAGTAAGGTGATGTGAGTGAACAATGAAGTTTTCTTGTAACTCTTTGAATTATAGTTTATGAGGATCGCATAGGTCATCTTTGCTCTCATACTATGCCTCCATATGAGCAATTTTTTCCTTTATATCAGCGGGTAGCTTACACAATTACGTCATTAAGCACCTAGTAATATGATTCTCACGTCTCATGCAAAATAAATCTGATATGTTTTATCCAAAACTAACCATACCACCTAACAAATTTTGTTTCCTCAACAAATTCTCTACAAAAATAGTTGAAAACCAAAAAATATTTCAACAGAAACTAATATACCACCAACAAATTTTGTTTCACCCACAATTTCTTTACAAAAACAGTTGAAACCATAAAATGTTTCAATAGAAACTAATATATCACCAACACATTTAGTTTTATCCATAAATTCTCAACAAAAACAGTTAAAACTAAAAGATTGTCTCAACAGAAATTAAAAAATTATCAACAATTTGTGTTTCATCCATGACATGCAATAAAATTGATAGAAATTTGCTTTTGAAATAAATTTTTAATTCAGAACTTGTTGAAACCTGAATTAAGAGAATATATTTGTTTTCGATTTACTTTTAAGACGCTTTTTAATTGTCTCATTTAGCTTTTCATCTTTATTTTTCTCATTCACGGTTGTTTTTCTTCACCATCTCAACCAGTTTTGTAAAATTGTTTCAACTCTTTTCGATTATGACAAAAATTGGTCTCAATATAGGAATTAATTTTGGTTTTTGAGTTTAGAATATGGTTTGGAAAGTGAGAATTGAGAGATTTTTCGGTTTTATGAGAGAATCGAAGAAAGATCTAGGGTTTTTAATTTTTAAGGAAGGTGAGGAAGAGAGAATCTAAGAGAAAAAAAAATGATGGATTTGATTAAATTGGGTGGAGTTGATTTTCCATTATTTTTTTGTGAAATTAAACAGAAGGGTAGATTAGACAATTATGTTAAAATGGGCCTTATGTGATTGGTCTTTTATAGGACGAGGTTAGGCTTGTGGGTATATAGTCCGTGTATTATTTAAGTATTTTATTAGTCAATATTTTGAAATTATTGATTGTGAATCTAAAAACTAGGGGTTAGCAATAGGTGGAACCCGTGGATTTGGTGCCACCCAAATCTAACCCATCAAAATGGCAGGTACTAGATTTGCATTCGTGTCCAATCCATCACCTGCGGATTTGACATCCATGGAATGACGGAAGGGCGGATTGAATACAGGTAAATTCACATACTTCATGTTTTTTATTAGGAAATTTGGAAATAGTTAACATATTAACAAAAAAAACTAATTTAAACAATAAATTATTGAAATTTAAAGAATATATTAAGTTATTATAACATAACAATACTTAAACTAGAATAATGTCAACACAATAACCAGAAGTAAAATTTAAAGAGTATATCCAATACTACTTGCTTGCAAATTTGATTCATCGCCACACTAGGTTAAAATTAAAACATTACAAGTTATATAGTAGCTTCAAAATATACTTATGTCCCTCTGTATTTTTTAGGTTTCCTATTTACTCTCAAGCATAACAGGTGCGGATGTCCAAAGGATTTTTAGATTTACACCCGCATCCAACCCATCATTTAGTGGATTTTAAAAATACATCCATGTCCAACTCGTAATATAGATGGGGATGTCCATTCGTCAAACTACAGATGGATTGGGTCGGGTTGACGGATTTGGGTTCATATACTCACCCCTACCGAAAACGAACAATGAGATTACGAAAATGGTTTCTCTTTTAATAACAAATGGTGTGAGGTTATAAATTATCTCACCTTTTCTCCCTGTTGCTACTGCCTTGCCAGTTGCCATCTTTTTCTCTAGCTATATTATGTCGGCTATACTTGCAAAAGAAAGGTTTTTTGTAACAATAATCGGCTCTTTTATAATAAGATTTATCCAGGTAGTGAACAATCATATTAACTGAACAATTTCTCATACCAACACAAAAGACAGAACAAAAAGACATGTTGAGACTCTCTTGGATAATGAAGCGGTAAACCCAAAAAAAAAACGTGTAAAATCTGGGTGTAACTGACTAATATTGGAAAACTCACTCTGAATGATGATGTACAACTAACAACTAAGACCCAAATGTTTGCAACAGAGAAAGTCCGGATATAAGAACTACTGCATAAACACTGCAATCCATGAAAACTGCCCTAAAAGCCTTGTATATCAGTATCCCAGTCTCCAGTGCTTCCCCCACATTCATTGCTCTATTATTTCCCTCTTCCACAGATTTCACAGGACTTCCTCGTTTCGCTAACAGTAATAGTGCAACCACGATAGTGAAATCGGCCAACAGGACCAGATAAAGAGGCCTTGACATTATAAAGTTTTTTACAAATCCACTGCCGCTTAGTATAGGTAAATTTAGATGGGATAGAATTACCAGAAGTGCTATAGTGATGGAGCAAAGAACACGGAAGTTCTCCGAAGCAGCAATGGCAGAACTAATTCGTTTAGGAGTGAACAGTGTAGGATGATGTGACCGTGGTGCTGCATGTGAAAGTGGAGTTGTATCAGAAGGTGTACTCTGAAATGAATCTTCTACAACTGTTGATGCTACCAGTTTTGGTTGCTTACCATTGCTAATTCCCAAAGCAGGTGATCTTATTTCTTCAACATTACCCCCACCAGTATGTAACTGATGTTCCAGTTTTGGTTGCTTTTCATTGCTAATTCCCAAAGCAGGTGATCTTATTTCTTCAACATTACCCTCACTAGTATGTAACTGATGTTCTACTCCATAACGAGTGGAAGCATTGCTTGAAGTTTCATCGACCATTGATGGTTTTGGCTCACTGCGGCTTCCATTGTCATTAACATCATCACTGGGATCAACTGCAACAACCGAAGGATAAATCAGCTTTGAAGCAATTCATGTAGCTATTTTTACCCAACAAAGAAAGTTAACAATGATTTGCCTCATAAGAAGATCGAAATTAACAAGCTTCTACTTTTATCCTTGTAACTTGTGGCCTCAGGTTTTCGTTGAAAAAGCTCAAGTTTGCATAAGAATGAGAAGTCAGAATAGCATATGTTCATGTTGTGATGTCTAAACATATGATCCAACGAGTCCCTAAATCAATATTACCATCCTTTAGAAACAATTCACATAAACTCTTGTAATTAACCAACTCATATAACAAAAAAACAATCAGTTCAAAATGAAGTTCCCAAGATGATTTGAACCAAACCGTATGATTTCATTGATTTTCATTTACTAGATCATCCACACTACCATATCACAATCCATATTCCAGCAGAAATTATCTCTACTCTTTCTCACTGTACCTAGTATTATTTGTCTTTTCATACTAAGGTTTTCTCTGAGGATATCAATCAACTAATACAACTCCACTTTCTGGTAGGGAAGATCAGTTTTCAATTGAACATCCGTTTCATCTCAACGATCCTTCAATTAAAACGAAAATCAATCCTCAACACCACACACAATTTTTTTACACTATAGGTTTCACATTCAATAATAGAAGGTCTCAACCATACTTGGGGAATTGCAAATTGTCATGTTAAAATAAAACCCTAGTTAAAAAATTGAGGGTTTTCAACAAATTCAGCACGGAATAATCACAAGTTTCCAATCGAGAAACTAAAACACCCTAGAACTTAAATTAACATCTAATAATTCCATACAAGAATTCGAGCGAGAGAAATAAAAAGAAAGTACCTATAGTTGGACCAGAGCGGGATTGAATGTTATCTCGACGAGATAAAATTGGCGGAGATGAAAATGTCCTAGTATGTTCTGACTGTATTTGTGGTTCTGGTTTTAATTCTAGTACTGGATTTGGTTGCGGTTCTGATGATGGTGCTGATGAATCTAGGGTTTTGATTCGACCTGTGATAAGAGCAAGACGATCTTCTCCTCTATCAACAATCCTTCTCCTTCGAGCTTCTCTTGTACTCGTTGCCATATTCTTCTTCTTCTTCTCCTCCAATCGATCGAATCAATCAACAGAAACAATCCAAATGTGCAGATTTTTAATCATCAAACCTCCTATTATATTTCATCTGCCGGTTTTTCACACCATATTTTATTCTTGTAGTTTTTCCTTTTTACCCTTTGCATATTAGCTTATTTACGTAATTACCACTGGCGAATTCAAAGTTATCACCCCAACTGTAGGATGGTTGGGGCTAAAAGAGCCTGAGAGTGACCGTCTGGATAGTAAAAAAAGACTCTTGTTAGGGCTGTCAATTTTTATCCGAAATCCGACATCCGTTTCCGATAATCCGGGATCCTATAGGATATTATCCGTTATAACGGATATCGGATATCGGATACGGATATTCTTATCGGATACTGAAGGTTAACGAAACAGAACCGGCTAAGCCGGTATCCGTCGGATATTATCCGTATCCGTTTAGAAAAAAACTAAGTCAGCCAGTCAGGTCAAAAGTAAAACTAGGTCTAAGTTGTCTTTCATTTCTTCACGTCGTCTCCTTCTACTCCTACGGCTACCGGCCTACCCCTCTTTCATTTTCTTCAAACAGGTTAGTGTTTCTGGGTTTTTGATTCTCTTTAATGCCAGATCTGTTCTTTAGATTGTTGATTTAGATATCCTACCCAAACGTTTAGCACGTTCAAGTCGCCATTTTTAGAGTTCAGCTTGTTCTTGACTTGCAGCTGTTAATGCAATTGTATCCCAAGTTGGAACCCTAGCTGTATGACTTCAGTAATTAGTGTGGACACTAGACAAGAGTAGGACTGTAGTAGACTAGTAGTGATGAATGATTATAGAGAAACCCAAGCTGTAATCTTTGTTGGTGTTAATTGGAGGAATAGTTTCGGTATAGGTAGCACTACGACAGTTCCAAATGGTGTACCCAAACTTCTGATGATGGGTTCACGGTTGTATTTCAGTGGTTTCATTTAGTTAAGGCTGAATCATTTCACGGTTGTTATAATCTTAGTTAGATGACTCAGGCAGGTACCAGAAAATGAATCATTTAGTTAAGGCTGAATCATTTAGTCAATGCTTAATAACTGTTTGATAAAATGCCTTCAAATTGATTGTTATTTAAGGATTTGAAAGAGATTTTGAATAATGGGTTTTGTTTAAACACTGTTTTATAGTAATGGGTCCTCATGATAATTGTTGCATTTACTGTTTTTAAACTCATTACACATAGGAAGCTCTGTAATGATTTGTTTGATCGTTACACATAGGAAGCTAAATAGAGAACTAAATACTACCAATAGAAGACTAATGATTTGTTTGATCGTTGCTGAATGTCTAATGGAGAGTAACGACTGAAAGAGAACTTTTGCAATGAAAAATGGCCCAGTCAAAACATATTTCCAACCATTCAGCAAAGTCAGCCAAAATACAAACACATCCTACAATATTATGTAAAACCTATATCATCATTAGTCGCAAGGATACCTGTTATTGACCACCATAACTCCAAATACGGTGACTTACATAGTTTAAATTCAACAAGAAGAAAGAGGGCCCATGTCACTGGGTTCACTTAGATGACAGCCTTAGTCAACACCCACAGTGCACACCTGCATCTGTTATTCATTTGCGATCGTTAGCACTTCCAGTACTTAAACTTATTACATGAATGTTAGGTCATATGTACTTTGTCTTGTTATATTTTTTAATTTTTGCAGCTATTAGAAGGGAAACAAACTGATAGGATATTGTTGAATACATTGTTATGGTGAATATTAGATAATTGAGATTGCAGTGCTCTTATCTTCTGCGTTTTAGTACAGTGGACAGGAAGTAGCTCCTGGTAGATATATACGATGACTATTGTTTATAGGGACGAATGCTTCCTGCAAGCAGGGAACCTGTTCTGAATGGTCAGTGGGTAATTCCGGAGAGTACTAAACTAATTATGGCTAAAATGCAGGAGTTGATTTAGAGAATTTGCCCCAACATTTAGGTGGTGCTGAAACTATTTTGACTAAGTCAATTGAATATAAAACTTTGTTTTTTTCCATTAAAGCTTTCTTTATTTCAGCAAATGTTGACTGAGACTATTTTGTTTTTCCACCAGTTTTATTTTATATGCAAGAACTCTCTCCATGATTGACTATTTTGTTTTTCCACCAGCTTTTTTGGGTTTCTTGTATCGGCTTCTATTATATGAAAATTGACAAATACAATACATATATAGCATTTGATTCATTTCATTTTGTGCAGGTTGCAATTCACTTTGTATTTACTGTGTATTACTTACTATCCCTTATATTGAACTAACATGTATGATTATTTTTATTTCAGGGTGATGTCACATAGTCAGGTTGCAATTCACTTTGTATTTTCTTTGTGTTTTGATGTTTTCTTTTGTTGCAAGAACAATAGATCATGTAATTTATAAATTGTGATCATTTGTGTGTGTTTTGTATATGTTTTAATTGAATTGTGAAGTAAAAAAAACAGATTTATAAGATGTTTTTCGGCTATCGGATATTTACCGGATATTATCGGATATCCGGTAACCTTAACGAAACGGAATCGGATATGAAGATTAAATGTCCGCCGGATATTATCGGATATCGGATATCCGATAAGCTTATCGGATATCGGATACGGCTGAGCCAATATCCGTTCCGTTAACATCCGTTGACAGTCCTAACTCTTGTTATTTCCAATCCACCGTTATTATTAAACAATCCATATATTTAAAACAATTCACTTTTTTTAATATTTTTATTAATACAATCCAATGGATTGGATTTAGTTATTATGACTAAATCAAAAATTACAAAGAAAATAAGCGTGATCAACTGATAATAGCCGTTTATTAAACCAATAATCGCAGAGTAAACATTACCTCTGTCTTGTTTCGTCAGTGTATTCCCCTCAACACTTAATGCTCAGCGAAATCAATATTCAACTGTAGAAAGTCAGAAGAAATCTTTCTTTGCTGATTTTCTTCTTACGTGTTGTGTTTTCCTTTTCATATCATAGCAGACGAGGCAGCAGACGAGGCAAGCGTAGCCGACAACACGGTTTTCCTTTTCATATCACAGCAGACGAGGCAGTACTCATTACTGTTTTCAACGACTTGTCATTTCCCAGCAGAAGAGCTTTTTTTCTTTCTTCATTCGATGCAGAACAGACATTTTTTAGGGTTAGTATTCGTTATCTTTAATTCATTTTATCTTTCCCTCTACTGCTTCATCAAGATCTAAAATATTTTTCATTCTAAATCTTTCTTTGGTCTGAAATTTCCAATTCTGCTTACTGATCATCCTTTTAAAAACAAAATTTTTTGGTTTTCTAGTATTTAGGTTGAACTTGATTCTTGTAATTCCTTTCTTTATGGTTTTTCTAAATCACGATAAACTTATCTCCGATTTTGTTTATAGCCACTGCAGTAACGAAATTCATCTTTAGGTCTGAATATGTAAGTTTTTCTTTTCTTTCCCCTTCAGTTTTTCTTCATTGTTATTTTGTTTATGATTATTCTTATGCTTCTGTTGCAGAGATACTTTTATATTTTTGGTTCTGATTTCATAACTAATATAGTTTGTAAAAGTTGACGAATACATTAAATTAGATTGTAATTGTGAGATTTTGATCATTGTACTTCAGGATTTTCAAGTCTTATTATCTAGACTTTGAATCTCAGTTTTGGACACAGCAGCCACGTCTATCACTTAAATAACCAGGGTGGAGTTCGGTAAGTGAAATTCATTTAGATATGCTTCTTTGAATTCAGAGTTTGGTATTTGAGTTTAGACTCACTATCTTGATCTTATAGGCACCAGAACTTGCCTTGGTATTTGAGGAAAGTGTCTCAAGAAATTCATGGAGATAGCCTGCACCGGACCAAGCTCTGTTGTGATGACATGAAAAAATCTAAGGGTTAGGTCCCTCATGAAAAACCAGCAACATTAGTATTTTGAAAATACTTACAGCAACATTAGTATTTTGAAAATGATACCTACTTTGTCCCATTACAGGTCTTACACTGTTCTTTGGTGTAACGTTTCTATTTTTTGGTGACCTTCTTGGATTCTTTGGAGGAAAATTCAGTCGGTCATGGTTTCTTAATTAGGTAAATTACTTAACAACTTGACATTTTTCAGCTTTTTCCAGTTCTGCACCAAAGAAAATACGCTAACTAGTGGTGTCTTACAATAGTGCAGCAGGACATATCCTATACAACCAAAAAAGTCTTTGTACTCTTTCAACTGAGTGCTTAATTGATAGGTATGTTTTTCTTGTTTGACGAAACTACAGGTTGATTTGCTAAAGAACAAGTTTGGATTTGATGATGCTTTCAACTACAAAGAAGAGGCTGACCTGACTGCAACTTTGAAAAGGTATGAATCTACATAAACTACACTTATTCTGTGGGAATTTTGACTATGTTCAAACCATTTTCTTGATTTTGCTTTTTCCATATCTTTGTTTACTATATTCAGATCACATAGTCTTCATCTAACGGACCTAAACGTAGTACAATTACCAGTGTTTATAAGTCCTAATTTGTATTAATACTGGTGTGTGCTTTTGTGTAATCTGTTTTTTAGGTATTTTCCTAAGGGGGTCGATATTTTACTTTGAAAATGTGGGTGGAAAGATGCTCGAAGCCGTCATTCCAAATATGGCACTCCATGGTAGAATCTCTATTTGTGAAATGATTTCGCAATACAATCTATTTTAGTTTTACTTTGTATGCGACCATTGTCTCTA
Source organism: Papaver californicum (assembly GCA_023531435.1). Lineage (NCBI taxonomy): Eukaryota > Viridiplantae > Streptophyta > Magnoliopsida > Ranunculales > Papaveraceae > Papaver > Papaver californicum. Next base: position 1,583,379 of record JAJJMC010004815.1, on the reverse strand, counting down.
TCTTATTATGCGAAGCAATATCTGTATCTGTATCGACCATTGTCTTAGAACCTAGCTACTGAATTCTATGATTCATGTCAGTTGTGGGTATTATACGTCTCTTCCTTTTCCTCCCTTTTTTTTCTTTTTTTAATGTTATGGCGACCTTAGTTTTTTCTCACTTGACTCGCAAAAGCACATAGAAGTTAATTTTGTTTTTGCCCACTGAGTTAGTTTTTTCTCACATGATTTTCAGGATGATACTGCATTGAAAAGCAAAGTGCCCTTTTTTCTCTTGCCGTATCAGATCTTGTCCTTATAAACATGTAAGCTCTCTTCCTTTATCGTAACCCAGTATGTTTGCATTTATACATGTTTGCTCAAATTGTTCTCTGGGACCATCCTTACCTGTTCTTTAGAACCATCCTTACTTGTATATCTGTATCTGAAATATATCTAAAAATATGAACCCAAATACTTCTATTTGAAATATATCTAAAAATACAGTTCATAACCCTGGTTTTGGATAAAATGCTGAGATGTTGTCACTCATATATAAACAACAAACTGACCTTTCTTGATAAGATGTGTAGAGTAGAAAAATATATACAGACAGAGAGCACAAACATATCAAAAGAAAATGCAACTAATAAAGAATATTTACAAATGAGATTAAAATCTATTATTAATTAAAAAAATGTTAAAAAAACTAATAAGAACCGAATCAACAAAATTTAAAAGCGAGTAACAACATTTAAGGTTTTCTACTCATCTAATCTATCTTTAATGTAAGTTTCCCATCCATTAGCACATGGTAGATGTTGATATATCCAACTGGGATGCAGTGGAGGTAGTGGAGCATTTGGGTATAGAACTTCCTTATTAAAGTGCATCCCATCACAATTAGCAATTGAAACAATTATTGCATTTTCTAACACCTCACCCCTTAGTGGTAGATATGTCTTATACTCCGATTGATGAAAAACTGAAAATATGCAATTAAATGTAGTTGCAAATAAACATCCCATTTCAGGGAATGCCATCCAACCATCAAATCCGCAACCATTATCTGATAGATGGTTTAACCTTTCTTCGAGTTTCAAGCATGAATCGTTACCACCTATAATACCAATATGAAGGTCCATGTTTGTTTTTAACTCAGCCATCATTTTAATCCGAACAGTCTTCCATCCATCAATTTTACTCAAATCTAACATTTTTGCACAAGCTCTATATCCACAATGACCATCACCGCGGATATTTTCCAATTTATGAATAACTCTTTTCATAACGTTAACATCGAACCATTCAAACGACTTATCCGGTCTTTCTTTCAAATCGGGTATTCTACTTTCATTTGATGCATTTTCATGTAAAACAAGTCACCATACTCTCAGAATCAACCTCATTTTGAGATTTTATTTTTAACTTCTCAGCGTTCTTTTTTAACTTCTCGGCATTTTTCTTTAGCTTCTCGGAATTTTTCTTTAGCTTCTCATCATTCTTTGTTAACTTCGCGGCAATCTTCTCAGCAATCTTCTTCAACTTCTCAGCATTCTTCTCTAACTTCTCAGCATTTTTCTTTGACTTCAGAATCTGTTCTCTACCATGTTCAAATGCTGATGGATTTCTCTTTGTTAAGTTTGATATTCTTTGTTGTGCTTTTGTTGGACGACCTTTGGTGGTGACCGGCATAACTGGTTCCTCTAACCTGGTCATATCTGGATCAGCAAGCTCATTCAATTTTTCTACGATACACATACGTTGTAACACGTTTGAATTATTCCACCTAAGCTTAATTTTTGGTATTTGTGGTAAATCGTCAAATTCGACCATTTTGTCAACACTATAAGGACGAGTACTTAGTTGTTTCCACTGATTGTCTATTGTATCAATAGGTATTGTCATTCCATACCGTTCGTACTCTTTTAATTCATGGTAACATGGTAGGCCATGTGTCTTGCGAAGTATATGGAGACAACGATTACCACCCTTATTTGTCCAAGTAAGCTCTTTATGAATTTTATCTAGTGCATAAATGGAAACTCTGTTCAACAACTCTTTGAAAATTGGTAGCTTTCGATGTTCATGTCGTACATGCATTTTGCTATACTCAAAATTTTTAAGTATCTCAACCATCCTCGATTCTGACATTAGATGCATATGTTTCCAACAATATGTAAAATCACCCTTGGATGTAAGAAACCACCTTTTAAGCACACTGTGTTCGTTCTCAACACGGTTAGTGGTAGTGTTCCCGTAATGTTTAATCACGTTCGTCCATGCATGAACAAAAAATTCTTTATCTACCAATATTTCATCTTTCAAGTATGTAATGAATGCTTTGTATTTTTTTCCCCATGTGCCTATAAACTTGTTTAAAAGATCTTCGTACTCTGTTTGTGTATCAGACTTCCATAGATTTTGCCAATCCCCTTTGATGTCATTTTGTTCTTCTTCATCTTTTGTGTACTTAACGAAATTTGTTTTAACATTTCTTGCAATATGCCAACTGTAACACATCCTCTTTGCATTAGGAAATACGGTTTGAATTCCAATTATTAGGGCTTGTTCTCGATCCGTAAGAAATACAAAAGGTAAATCTGAGTTGTTGTATAGTCTTTTCAAACACTCGAGTGCCCAAATATAATCTTTCTGCTTTTCTTCTGACATAAATGCATTTGCAACTGTAAAACTTGTCCCAGTCGATGTCACACCAGCAACATGGAAAATGGGTAGTTTCCATCTGTTTGTTTTATAAGTGGAATCCACGAAAACAACTGATGGAAAATATTTCGCCAATTGTATACTGTCAGGATGTGCCCAAAATATATGACTCAACACATCTGTACCTTCAATGCGCTGATCCCATGCCACATATTTATTGTCATTCAACAACTTCAACAAGTATTGCATATTTGTCCTTCCGGCTTTTTCGTTGGATTTTGTATAAGATTTGTAATTGTATATTGTTCGTAGAGTAGATTTATTTTCAGGTTGCTTTCTTTTAATTGATGATAAAATGATACCCGGTTTACTTCCACTTGTCGTCATCATATCAACTATTTTTTTTTCATCACTCTGTAAACGAGCTGCATAAGGATGTCCAAGCAATGTATCGGATGGAGCATGATTGTGCACACCACATTGCACTTTAATAACCCATTTGTTTTCTTCAACACATGAAATTCTTAGTTTAAAAGGACAATTGCACTTCCTTGTGCCAGTTTTTCTACCCTTTTTGGAGACATGTTGTAGTTGCTTTTCAGAAGATTTGATAGTTCGAGCTCTATATTTTCCTCCTCTTTGACATCCGAACTCAACTACCGACCCTTTATCCATCATATTATCATATGATTTGGTAACAGAAATTCAAAATCGATTTTTTCTTGCGACCATATGACACCATTGTTTAACATGATCCTTAGAGACGAAAACCTGAAAAAAAAATAACATTACATTCAATTTAGTAAATTTTATCAACACGTAATAATTGTTGTGAATAAAGAAATAATACAGAGAATGAATACCTCATTAGTCGAGAATTCGTCACGTACATCAAAACCAACGGGTGTATGAGATTTTAAAGACTGATCACCAAATGGTTCATAATTAGAAAATATTTGTAAGCGACTAAAAACAAACAAATTGACAGGAAAACTACTAGTAACATGCATGCCAAAATAGAGAGATAAAAAAAAACGGTGACTAATCGTTGCACAGTTTTAGTTTCTTAGGCAATATGTTTTATTTTCCACTTTTTGCTAACAAATTTTTTTGATACAGGATGTAGAAGGTCGCTAGGAGAAGATAATCCAGCATCACATTGAAGTCTGTTTTCCCTGTAACTCTGTTTTCCCTGTAACTAATGGTGCTAAACTCTGTTTTCTGTTTTCCCTGTAGCTAATGGTGCTAAACTCTGTTTTTAAATTTTGTTGAAGTCTGTTTTCCCTGTAACTAAAACCTGTTTCTTCTTATTTTCAAGTTTGTTAAACAATATTGTTAAGGCTTATCTCTGGACTTATTGGGTTTCTGAAATTGAACCCTGTTTTTGACGTTAATAAATTTAGATTTGTTTCTGAAAAAAAAAAACAATCACCGAATAACTGCAATCCCCACAGTTAATGAACCCTGTTCTAGTATACCAAAACGAAAGAAACATCCAAAATTCAAAAAAAAAAATTATGGCAGAAAAGGGTTAATCAAAAAATTTAAGTTGCAATTAAATTTTGTAAGTCATACCGTGTGGGGTTGATTGTCAATGCAATTGAAATTTTCCATTTCAATGGTTGAAGGAGTAGAATCTTCTATCATATCTTATATACCGAAGTTAGATTTAGGGTTATTAGAATTTATAGAGACAAAGATTAGTACAAGCGAAGAAGAAATAGATTTAGGGTTATTTATAAAAGAAACTAGAAATAGAAAAGGAAAAGGAAAATAAAGTTGGATTGGATTAATAAATTTTACCTTGATTGAGTTTTTAAAAAATAGTAGAATTCTATTTATTTTCTTATTGGATTGTATCAATAATAACGGTGGATTGGAAATAACAAGAGTCTAAAAAAAATGAGTAATTTGGATGAATAATCCTTAGTTTTATTTTTTTGGGTTTAAAGATGAGTAAATTTAGATATTTTTTTTAATACCCAAAGATCTTCTAGATATTTTTTAAATATCCTTAGTTGGATATTTTCTCAAATATTTGTCTATTAATTGACTAAAATAACCTCTCTATTTATCAAAGCCTTCCTTGGTCCAGGTGCCTAAATAGCTATGCATATATCTAGACATGTGTCTACACATTGTACTCTTTTTCTTTTTCTTTTTGTACGTGTGGTGTTTTGTTTTATAAACGAAGAAGATAATCTTTTTTTCCTTGGCTTTTCTCTTCTCTGAGGGTCTATCTGTAGTTCTCTTTTCTCTAGCACCACTCTCATTTTCCTTGTCCTCCTTTCTTGAGCGACAGATTATGATTTAAATTATACAATTAGTGAATACAGTGGAGAAATGGTAACATTGAGTTTAGATTTTAGAACTTCTATCTTCAAGCTCTGATTTGATCATGTAAGTAGTTTGTGTTTATTATTCAATGTAAGTGATCGTTCTTCGTATTAAATTTGAGGACTTTTACTTGTTTTTGATTTGTGAGAAAATGAATTAAAGTTCTTATGAAATTTGGGCACTTTTTGGTAATTCGTTGGTCAAACTTTAGTTTTTATAAATGAATCAATTGGGTTAATCGGTAATAGATACATGTACATGGAAGGGAAGCGAGATATTGTTAAGAGATAAGTTAGGAGGAACAATATAACTTCCCTGTCTATCTTTTTATCAAAAATGGTTGTACTTGATCTTTTTATGAAAAAAAGAAAGAACAAGAGTGTAATTATATAATCATTAGCCTATATCTAATATCAACACTACCTAATTTGTGGCTTGATTCAAATGAAATTTGTGAAGGTTTAAGGTAAGAACTTGAGCTTAACATCAATATCAAATTTGGTGTTGCTGCCATTGATTTTTATGGAAGAATGGTTCCATACTGAAACGAATTTGAGAATAGCTAGTCTAATGATGCATGAGTTGCGTTTTGATTCAAATTTGCAGGTCCAGAAAGCTATAAAAAGGAAAGGAATCTACAGCATAAAACTCACCTCCTAAAGTATAGAATACTGCACTACAAGTGTTTGAGAAAAAATCTCAAAGAATGCTTAAGGATTTAGTTGATTTAATTGACATGTGATCTTTATAGAGGTATTTGGTATTCCATACCATGTTATATCTTTTGTTGACTTTTGAGAACACTATCAAGTAGGAAGTAATTTGCCGCATGATGTTAGATTAAGGAAATATGTTGAAGCTTGTTATCACTACTTGAGAGTACAAGTGATTCGTTATTCCAAAAACGATTTATATATCTTGAATGATGCAGGGTTACATTTTAAAGATTTAGGCTTTTGATTTAGTGATGGAAACCATTTTTACCATGTTAGTGTCATGGGTTGTACCTAATTCCACTGCATATGTACTTGTACAATTTAATTTGGGGTGTACAACACACATAGACTTAGTTGCATTTGGCATGCTTTCTTTGACACATAAAGCCAACATATCATACTTCTTAATCATCTAAGATGTAATGTTTTGGCAGAGCACGTGTGTATATATATATAGTTGATTAAAATGCTCAACAAATATCTTTGATATCTTAGATTTGGCATTCAAGTGGGTATTAATTGGTGGTGATTATGACTCCCGGATGGTTTAGGAAGAATGGGTTATGGATGGATTCTAATGTTAAATTAGTAATTTTGTATTCTCTACATTCTTACTTTTAAATTAAACCTTGATGATATTCATCCTAGTTTAAACAAGGATGAAACCAGTTTCATTCTAGTATAAATATGGATGAAACCATGTATATTACATATGAAACCAGTTTCATACTAGTTTAAACATCGATGAAAACAAATTTTACCAAATTTAAAACATGGATGAACTCAAATTCAACCGAACCTAAAACATGATAAAATCAATATCATACTGGTTTTAAACATGAATGAAAACAAATTCAACCAAATCTAAAACATGATGAAACCAATTTTATACTAGTTAAACATTGATGAAAACAAATTTAACTAAATTTGAAAAATGATGATATCAGTTTCATTCTAGTTTAAATATGGATGGAAAAAAAATTCAAGTTAGATTCATCCTAGCTATTTTTTAAATAATTTATTTTTTTAGTTTAACTCAGGATGCATCCAGTTTCATCCTACCTATTTTTCGAATAATTTTTTTTATCTTAGTTTAAACCAGGATAAAACTAGTTTCATCATAACTATTTTATTTGGAAAAAATTCGAATTTACCAACAACAATAGATCTTGTTTTGTAGATAATTTAAAACCCTTTCCAAAAATATAAATTTCATTAAAATCGGATATATATTTAGGAAGTTATGAAAAAATTTGTGATTGGTTTTTAAATTGGAGAGAGAAAAGAGAAAAAAACATAAAGATGAGGGATATAATTGTCTATGATTTGTTATGTCCATATCATCTATCCTTAATATTTACATGTCCTCTAAAACCATAACTTAGGGATATTTGGACAATAGATTCATTTTCTCTATAAAAAATTGAGTCTATTGACTGGGAATTTTTTTTGCTCTAGCATTGAACTAGCAAGTTCACGGCCATTGGATCCGGCAGATATGATGTCATCTAACCTATGAATCTAACTATAGGTATATGAAGTTTTATTCGTTTTCAGTCAAAAATCATTTAAAATTTGTAGCTTGTTCATCTTGGCATTACTTTGTTCACATTCTAAAACTTATTCAAAGTCAGAAAAGATCATCATATCTAATGTATAACTCGTCGAGCTCAGTTCTTAAGTAGTTAAGTTACAATCTTTCCTTTTGGAGCCATCTCCAGTTTGATTTTCCCTCGACTCTTATAGTCACTACAATAGGTTTGTTGCTTGTAAGGGGTTAATACTTGATTCAGTATGAAGCCTTATGTATATAAATGTAGAAATGTTAATAAAAAGTACAAAATAAGTTAAGAAGAAGAACCATTAAGTTTAAATAGTTAGAGAGAATTCATATAAACTATTTTAATTCGCTGAAGATGCAAGTTAACTACAAAGTGTACTATGTACACCATCGTTAATTGAATCAGGCACACCATTGGCCAAATTGGAATCCTATATTTAAAGTTAGTATCAGAAGGATTCGATATCCATATACATATTCTATCTGTTGGAAATCGAAATAGTTAATGGAATGGACAATCAACTTCTGCTATCCATCTTTCAGTTTTTATCAAAGAATCTTAGAAAGGTATAGCTTGTCGGACTTGAAGAAGAGTATTGTTAATAAGAATGTTGTTTCTGTTGCCTTCCAGGGTACAAGAGGCAAAATTACATTATGAATTTCGTACTTCTTTAATTCAATCGTACATTAATGAGCACAATGGTTATGAGGAAATGAAGAAGTTTTTAGAATATGAACAAAGTAATGCGAAAATAAAAGTTACAAATTTTAATTGTAATGATGCATAACCCATCCAATTATATGTTGTTACTGGGATATCAGAAGTTAAATGAACTTTAGTCTTATTTTGCCTTTTTCTGCAACCTGTGCTGTAGATGAGTTACCCATGTAGGTTTCTCTCCTTCCCCTACCTTATGATAGGAGGTGAACATATCTCTGTTTCCACAGACATGCTTGGTAGCACCAGAGTCTACCCACTAGTCTCTCACATTGGTTACCAAATTAACTTCAGGCACCGTACCAGAAAACTTGTTCTTGTTGTTTTCAACCAAATTAGCATTGTGTTTCTTATTATTAAAATCCTTACGTTTTCTACAGTGAATTTCCATATGGCCAGGAGTTCCACAGACATAACAAGCACCTTTAATTTTACCAATGCCAGATTTGGGTTTCTGAAATATACCTTTCTTGTGATGACTAGGCTTAGGGTTGTGTTCAATTACATGAGCCTTGTTGGACATGTCCCTTGCAGAAGATACGTTCTTTTCTTTGGAGCACAGTAACTCTTCCACTTGAATCTTCTTACCCAAATCAACCATACTAACATCACCCGTTCCATGTCTCAATCTACGTTTGTATTCGGACCAGAAAGACGGTAGTTTCTCAATCACAACAGACACTTGAAAAGTTTCATCTATCACCATACCTTCAGCAAGAATTTCATTGATAATACGCTGAAGTTCAAGGAATTGATCAACCACAGATTTGTCATTCGACATTTTATATTCGCATTACTTTGAACAATGGGAGTCACTATTGTTTCAAAAGACACTTGATTCAATGTCTGATTTAGTCTATTGCCCTAGATGTGAAACGGCTTGTTTAGAGGATGAGGACCACCTTGCCCAATGTCCTAAGTGCTTCTTTACCTTCTGTGGCCTTTGTAGAGATCGATTTCATATTGGAGTTCAATGTATGACATCAGAAGAAAACTTAAGTTCTTGCAGGTAATATATATATATATATATATATATATATATATATATATATATGTGTGAGGACTTAATGTTAGAATTAAAAATGGATTCTTACTTAAAATGATTTTTGTTACTTAATATATCTTAGTGGGATCAAGGGTCACTAGTCCAAACTTGGGGTGGAAAATTAGAGCCATCCATTTTCACTTCTTAGTGAATGAGAAACCTTTGGTTTGTCCCATATTAGGAAAACCAAAGAGGAAGTTTATCCTCTTTACCACAAACGTTCTATATAAGGAAAAAGAACTAGTGGATTGGATATGGACTTAGGAAATGGACTAGTGGGCAAATGCACACATGTGCGGTGCTTCGCACCGAAGCACCGCGGGCCGCGGGCTTGCGGAGCTTGCGTGTGCTTTTGCGTGAGCCTTGGCGCGAGCCTTCGTGTGACCCTTGGTGCAAGCCTTGGCGCGAGCATTGGCGTGACCCTTGGCGTGTGCCTTGCGTGTGCCTGCGAGTGCCTGCGTGTGCCCATCAAAGATCCAACGGTTTTATATTTTAATTTTGTAATTAAGTATTTTACCGTTTTGAATTTGTAAATTAAATCAGGTTTAATAATGAAATCTTGTAATTAAATATCTCGAATTAAATATTTTAATTAATTTATTTTTTTACCGTTTGATAATTCAACAGTCTTCTTCTTCTTTAAAAGAAAAACAAAAGTCAGATTTTTACTTACCCCAGTCGCAGCCACTGACCTGACGACTTTTCCCCTCTTCTTGCTTTGATTTGCGCAATAGTTTATTTTCTTCATTTTCTTCTACTGTTAAGTTCACAACGGGCCAACGAGTCTTGCTAACTGGGTTGGTATCAGGTGGTTTTATCCTGGATTCAAATTTGTCATCTCTAAAGGTATAACAACATCTTTCTAAAGGTGTACCTGGCAAATATTGAGTTAAGGGCAGTCTGTTGAATAGGCGAATCCATCTCTCTGTGCTTGTGTGGTTGTCTGAATTGTGTTGTTTTTGTTATAACGATTAATCTCCTTCAAGTTTTTGTTTAGTTTTCTTTCTGTTATAGGAATATTCTCCAACATTCTTAACTCAATATCTGTATTCTTTGAAAAAATTTCTTCTGTAACAATGGTGAAGACTTATGTTGACAGACCTCAGAAATTTTCTGGAAAGGACTTCAAAAGATGGCAGTCTAAAATGTTATTTTTCCTGAGTTTCCACATGCTAGATGAGATGGTTCTGAAGCCGTTTGAAGAGTCTCTGGATGAACCTGAAAAATTACAGGACTTAGAAAGTTGGAAGAGAAGTAATTATATGGCCAAAAATCATATCTTAAACTGCCTAGATGATGCTCTATATAATTTTTACAATGCTAAGGATAATTTCAATGCTTATAATCTATGGACTGCTCTACAAGATAAATATGAAGCAGAAACAGCAGGAAGTAAAAAATTCTTGGTTGCACGTTTTCTGGAATATAAAATGATGAATGATTAATTAGTGGTTGATCAGTTTCTGGAGTTGCAAAAAATTATTAATGAAATAATTGCTGAAGGAATGGTTATTGACGAAACATTTCAAGTTTCTGCTGTTATTGAAAAATTGGCAAATTCCTGGGCTGAATACAGGAGAAGACTAAGGCATGAAACTGGTGAAATTTCCATGGTAGAATTGGGCAAGAAAATCCAAGTTGAAGAATTGCTGTGTTCAAAGGACAAGAATGTTTCTTCTGCAAGAGACATGTCAAACAAAGCTCACGTCATCGAACACAAATTTTCTAATTTAAGTCTGGACCACAACAAGCGCAAGCCTGGCCCGCAAAGAAAAGGTACCTTTCAAAAACCAAAATCTGTTATTGGTAAAATTAAGAGAGCATGTTATGTTTGTGGTGTGTCTGGCCATATGGCAATTCATTGTAGAAAACGCGAAGATGCTAATTTTAAAAAATCAAATGTAAATTTAGTTGAAAGTAGTAAGAATGGGTTTTCCGGCACGGTGTCTGAGGTTAACTTAGTTACCAATGTGAGAGACTGGTGGGTATACTCTAGAGCTACCAAACATATCTGCGGCAGTAAAGACATGTTCACCTCCTATCAGACGGTAGGAGAAGGAGAAAAACTCTATATGGGTAATTCATCTGCAGCACATGTTGCAGGAAAAGGAAAAGTTTCGCTGAAGCTCTCCTCTGGGAAAATCCTCACATTGAATGAAGTTTTACATGTACCAGACATCTGCAAGAATCTCGTTTCAAGTGGTGTGCTAGATGATAAGGGCTTTAAGATTGTATTTGAGTCTGGGAAAGTGATTATCACTAAGGGAAAGGATTTTTTGGGAAAGGGCTATAAGGATGAAGGCCTATACAAATTATCTGTAACCTCTGTTGAAGTTAATAAAATTGATTCTTTTTATGTTGTTGTCTCATTGAATATCTGGCATGGTAGACTTGGTCATGTAAATTATAAATCAACGAACAAATTGGCAAACTCTGGCTGTATTCCAAAATTAAATTTGGAATATGAACATAAATGTGAAGTTTGTGTAGAATCAAAATATACAAATAAGCCCTTTAAGAAAAATGTCCACAGAAATTCTAATCCCTTAGAATTAATTCACTCAGACTTAGTTGATATGAAAGCAATCCAAACTAGAGGTGGTAAAAAATGGTTTGTCACTTTCATAGATGACTGTACTAGATACTGTCATATTTACTTGCTTAAAGGGAAAGATGATGCTTTAGAAGCATTTAAACTATATAAATTAGACGTAGAAAAATTGAACACCACAATTAAAACCATTAGATCTGACCGTGGGGGTGAACATGTAATCCCTATAGGAGACTTTTGTGCACAACATGGCATTATTCATGAGGTAACTCCTCCTTATTCACAACAATCAAATGGAGTGGCTGAACAGAAAAACCGAACCCTTAAGGAGATGATGAATGCCATGTTAATCAGTTCAAGACTATCGGCGAACTTGTGGGGGGAGGCCGTCCTCTCAGCTTGCTATATCTTGAACAGATTGCCCTTTAAAGGATCAGTCAAATCACCGTATGAATTATGAAAAGGCAAACAACCATCTTATGGATACCTCAAAATGTGGGGGTGTTTAGCTAAGGTCTCTATTCCTCCACCTAAGAAGACTAAAATAGGACCTAAAACATTTGATTGTGTCTTCATAGGATATCCCGAACACACCACTGCTTATAGGTTTATGGATGTGAGTTCTGAAAACTCAGAATTTGGTGTGAACACCATTATGGAATCTAGGGATGCTACGTTTTTTGAAAATGTGTTTTTGTTGAAATCTGAATCTCGCATGATATGTGATGATCCCCTAGATGTCCCTTCTTTTAGCCATATTTTACCGATAGAAGAAGATGAATCTGTTTATGAACCTAGAAGAGGCAAAATACTTATAATAGAAAAATCTTTTGGGCCAGACTTCATAACCTGTTTAGTTGAAACAGATCCACAAACCTATAAAAAGGATATGACTTCGTCTGAAGCTCCATGGTGGAAAGAATCCACTATTAGTGAGATGGATTCTATTGTTCAGAATGAAACCTGGGAGATATTAGATTTACCTCCAGGGTGCAAACCCATGGGCTGTAAATGGATCTTCAAGAGAAAACGTAAGGTAGATGGAACTGTGGAAAAGTATAAAGCTAGACTAGTAACTAAGGGCTATAAACAAATAGAAGGTGTAGATTTCTTTGACACTTATTCACCTGTCACTAGAATTACTTCCATTAGGATGCTAATTGCAATCGCTGCAATTCATAACCTAGAAATACATCAAATGGATGTAAAAACTGTGTTCCTAAATGGTGAATTAGATGAAGAAATTTATATGGACCAACCCGAAGGCTTTGTAGTGAAGGGTTATGAAAACAAAGTGTGTAGACTTAAAAAATCTTTATATGGCTTGAAACAAGCACCGAAACAATGGCATGTAAAATTTGATCATGTAATGTTCTCTAGTGGATTTAAAATAAATGAAGCTGACAAATGTGTGTACAATAAATCTATAAGAGATGCCTGTGTGATTGTATGCTTGTATGTTGATGATATGCTTATACTAGGCACAACCATAGAAATCATTAATTCCACTAAGAACATGTTGAGTGAGAACTTTGACATGAAAGACTTAGGTCCTGCTGATGTAATCCTAGGGATGAAAATTAGAAAGGAGTCTAATGGATTCAGTCTTAGTCAATCTCATTATGTTGAATCAGTTCTAAAGAAATTTAATCAGTTTGATAGTAAACCTGCAAGTACTCCATTTGACCCTTCTTGTAAGCTCAAGAAAAACAAGGGGGATGGAATCTCGCAACTTGAATATTTCACGAGTCATAGGAAGTCTGATGTATTTAATGAACTGCACAAGACCAGACATTGCCTATGCTGTGAGTAGACTTAGTAGGTATACCTGTAATCCAGGACATGAACATTGGGATGCACTTTTCAGAGTGTTGAGGTATCTTAAATACACTTTAAACTACCGTTTAAGTTATGAGAGACACCATGTTGTTCTTGAAGGATACTGTAATGCAAACTGGATAGCAGACTCAGAGGAGTCTAAGTCTACGAGTAGATACGTATTCACTCTAGGCTGTGGATCAGTGTCTTGGAATAGTTCCAAACAGACTTGTATCGCTCGATCCACTATGGAATCCGAGTTTATTGCGTTAGATAAAGCAGGAGAGGAAGCCGCTTGGCTAAGATGTTTTTTAGAAGACATTCCTCTCTGGCATAGGCCTGTGCCAGCTATATTTATACATTGTGATAGTCAAGATGCAATAGCTAATGCTAAAAACAGCAACTATAACGGAAAATCTATTCATATTAGGAGAAGACACAATTATCTAAAACAACTAATCTCAACTGGCGTTATTTTTGTTGACTTTGTGAGGTCTAAGGAGAATATCGCGGATCCTTTGACGAAAGGCTTGTCCAAGGAGATAGTTAGTAATGCATCGAGGGGGATGGGGCTTAAGCTCATAAATTAAAACTTGCCATGAAGGATACTCAACCTTGCTGACTGGAAATCCCAAGATCAAGGTTTTGAATGAGACAACTAATCTGTAGCGGGTAAAAATTAAACACTATCAGGGAATTATTTTCTCTGTCCCTTCCCTATGGTGTAGACGTGATAGTGTGACTGCACGTGAGGATGACTTATAATAAAGTCTTAATGAGTTCTATAGTTTCAATTTAAGATTGAAATTGGGTGTGGCAGTTAACACTCTTGATACAACTCACCTATCTGAATGAGGAAGTGGGTCGCTTCCTATGAGAATTGAGCTGATTCTCTAGAGCATTCTGAGAAACAGGATATGTCCAGGGCCAAAACGGACACAACGGCGTGAACTTAACAGCACTCTTGAGAGATATCTCGCGTAAGGAGCTATTGATGAATTACACCAAACCATGGCAGTTCAAGACATCGCGTTCACTGACCATCAAGTAGTTCCGGTACTTCTCACTTAGCAGAGGTTCAATTCCTTATGGACACCTATTGCTTAAGAGGTATTTCTCGTTTTCCGGTTTTCTGTTTATCGCTTTCTTCATTCATGTGGGGATTGTTAGAATTAAAAATGGATTCTTACTTAAAATGATTTTTGTTACTTAATATATCTTAGTGGGATCAAGGGTCACTAGTCCAAACTTGGGGTGGAAAAATAGAGTCATCCATTTTCACTTCTTAGTGAATGAGAAACCTTTTGTTTGTCCCATATTGGACAAACCAAGGAGGAAGTTTATCCTCTTTACCACAAACGTTCTATATAAGGAAAAAGAACTATTGGATTGGATATGGACTTAGGATATGGACTAGTGGGCAAATGCAAACATGTGCGGTGTTTCGCACCGAAGCACCGCGGGCCGCGGGCTTGCGGAGCTTGCGTGTGCTTTTGCGTGTGCTTTTGCGCGAGCCTTAGCGCGAGCCTTGGTGCGATCCTTGGTGCGATCCTTGGTGCGACCCTTGGTGCGACCCTTGGTGCGACCATTGGTGTGACCCTTGGTGTGAGCCTTGGTGTGACCGTTGGTGTGACCCTTGGTGTGACCATTGGCGTGAGCCTTGGCGTGTGCCTTGCTTGTGCCTTCGAGTGCCTGCGTGTGCCCATCTGAGATCCAACGGTTTCATACTTTAATTTTGTACATTAAGTATTTTACCGTTTTGAATTTATAAATTTAAATCAGGTTTAAATAATAAAATCTTTTAATTAAATATTTCAAATTAAATTTGTTTAATTAATTGACTTTTTACCGTTTGATAATCAAGAGTCTTCTTCTTCTTTAAAAGAAAAGACAAAATCAGATTTTTTCTTACCCCAGTCGCAGCCACTGACCTGACGACTTTTCCCCTCTTCTTGCTTTGATTTGCGCAATAGTTTACTTCAAACTTTTTCTTCTACTGTTAAGTTCACAACGGGCCAACGAGTCTTACTAACTGGGTTGGTATCAGGTGGTTTTATCCTGGATTCAAATTTGTCATCTCTAAAGGTATAGCAACATCTTTCTAAAGGTGTACCTGACAAATATTGAGTTAAGGGCAGTCTGTTGATCAAGCGACTCCATCTCTCTGTGCTTGTGTGTTGTCTGAACTGTGCTGATTTGTTCTAATGATTAATCTCTTTCAATTTCTGTTTGGTTTGCTTACTGTTACAGAAAATTTCTCCAACAGAAAGCGATCTGACTCCACGGAAGAAGTCTCCTCACATCTTTCAATTTACTAAGGATACAAGTATCTCAACAACAAGTCCTTATTATGTCCATCCTGCTAATAATTCCACTACTGTGTTATTTTCTCCTATGCTCACTAGTGATAACTATTATACCTGGGTGAGAGGAATGGCCAAATCCCTAAGTGCAAAAGCTAAGTTAGGCTACATTGATGGTTCAATCACAAAACCAACAGAACCAACAAATGTTTCTTCTTGGCAACGATGTGATGACTTGGTTGACAGTTGGATATCAAACTCTGTTGATCCACAGATTCAACCAAGTACCATATATTTTAATTCAGCTCGTGATATGTGGTTGGATCTCAAAGCGCGTTTTGCTCATGTAAACGCTCATAAGCTTTATACTTCAAAACAATCAATCTCCTCACTTAAACAAGATAACTTAAGTGTAGCTATGTACTTACTCGTCTCAAATCACTGTAGGATCAACTGGATTCTTTCCGACCACATGCACCATGTATTTGTAGAGCTGGCAAGAGCTTCATAGATCATCACAATCAAGATAGAGCCATGGAGTTTCTTCAGGGACTTCATGACAGATTTGCTGCACTACGAAGTCAGTTCTTGTTGATGAAACCAATACCCTCTGCTGCTGGGATATACAATCTCGTTCGTCAAGAAGAGAATCAACAAGGTATCAACTCTTCATCCATTAATCATGTTGAATTTGCAACCTTGAATGTATTTCGCAGTGATTCAAGAAACCCAAGGTTCTTATCCAACAACAGCAACAACAAGCGTCCAATGCCATTTTGTGATCATTGCAACAAACATGGACACACAAAAATAACTTGCTGGAAGTTGAATGGTTATCCAAAGGACTTTCCAAAGCCGAGAGATTTAGATTCACATGCTCTTATTCCTACATCCGCTAAACCAAACATCACAGCTGACCAATATGCTCGCCTCATTGCTCTTCTTGATCCAAAAAATGAAGGCAGAGACATAGTTCCATCTGCCAATTTTGCAGGTATTACTATATCTTGCTATACTAGTGTATAGATAGTAGATAGTGGTACAACTCACCACATATGTTCATCGTTTTCATTTTTTACTTCATATAACTTGGTTCCTAAACCAATCACTGTGCAACTACCAGATGGATCTCATACCTCTGTGACACATATTGGGTGCACTGATTTATCACCCACTATCAAATTACTTGATGTTCTCCATATTCCAAGTTTTAAGTTTAATTTAATCTGTGTCAGTCAACTGACTCGTACAACCAAATGTTGTATCAAATTCTCACAAGAGTCCTGTATCTTTCAGGACCAACAAACGAACAAGGAGATTGGATGAAGTAGGCGAATCGTTGGCCTCTACCATTTTAGTTTTCATCCATTTGCTTTATATTTAGTTGCAAACAAGCATGTTGATACATGGCATTGCCGTCTCGGCCATCCAAGTGTGGATTGTTTTAAATTTTTAGCTCGTAAATTTAATTACATTCATTCCCAGTTCAGTCACTTATGTGATGTATGCCCCAGGAAAAAAAAAATCGTCTTCAGTTTAATAAAAGTACATCTTCTTCTGCACATCCCTTTCAATTGCTTCTTGCTGACATATGAGGTCCTTTTTCAACTGAATCTCTTACTGGTGCAAGATATTTTCTTACCATTGTAGATGATTATTCTAGATGCACTTGGGTGTATTTGATGAAAGTAAAATCAGAAACATTGAAATTTCTTAAATATTTTTTCAATTTTGTTATCAAACAGTTTGGTCACAAAATATCCAGTATCTCTTCTGGAATTAATACATTGTTCATCCCACAGTTACAAACATTTTGATCTGATAATGGGTCTGAGTTCAAATCTAACAAACTCCAGTCGTGGTTTCATGAAAATGATATTTTACATCAAATTAGTTGTGTCTACACTCCACAACAAAATGGAATTGTCGAAAGAAAACATCGATATCTGCTCAATGTAGCAAGATCATTAAGGTTCCAATCCAATCTCCCTCTCCGTTTCTGGGGTGAACGTATTCTCACCGCTAAATACTTGATCAATAAAATGCCAACTCCAGTCCTGTCTTATAAAACACCACATGAAGTATTACTGCATACACCACCAGATTACTCATATCTTCGAGTATTTGGTTGCGTATGTTTTGGAGAAACACGAAAATTTCTCACAAATTTGATTAACGTGCCAAGCCAGGCATATTTCTTAGATATCCTTATGGACAGAAGGATACATGATTTATGATCTTGAATCAAAATCAACATACACCTCACGAGATGTGGTATTTCATGAAAACGTCTTTTCTTTTCATGATTTATCCACTACTCAAACTGTACCAATACATGTACCAGCCCAACAATATGAGTACAATTACTATGACTCAATTTTTAATTCACCTTTATTGACTCGTACACCTTCATCCTCGACTGACAACTCCATTCAGTCTCATATTTCTCATTCACAACCCAATTATGAATTCGCAAGTCCTGACATTAATTCAGGTCCTTCGGCTATATCACCACCACATAGTCAATGTAGCTCATATTCAGACTCTTCAAACACCACCAATAATTTAGTGGTTCCATCAGGTGACTCTTCTCCAGAGCACACATCTTCATCAAATAGCGATCCTGCTTCTTCATCTGAACTGCACCAATTTCCTCCTACAGTTCCATTATCTGAGTCTCGAACCACTCGTATTCAAAATCCTCATATCTACTTAAAGGATTATCATTGTTCATCCATTCAATGTAAATCAACTTCAGTTTATTCAATGACCATTTAATTATCTTTTGATAAATTCACACCATCTCCTAAAGACTTCCTTGCTGCGGTTATTTTTAAAGAAGAACTTGAATCATTCTCATATGCAATCAAGTATCCTAAATGGCATGCAGCCATGGCTAAAGTAATCATTGCTTTAGAAGCCAACAATACTTGGATTATGGTAGACTTACCACCTAATAAAACTTCCGTTGGTTGCAAATGGGTTTTTAAAATCAAATTTAACTCTGATGGTATTATTGAACAATACAAGGCTCGTCTCGTAGCAAAAATTTATACTCAACAGGAAGGGATTGACTACTATGACATTTTGGCACCAGTAGCAAAACTAGTCACTGTACGAGTATTATTGTCTATTGCATCCATCAATGGTTGGTCTTTTCACCAACTAGATGTGAAAAATGCATTTCTCCAAGGGGGTCTTGATGAAGAAATTTATATGAAGATTCCTCCTGGTCTGGAACGCAAAGGTAAATGATAAGTTTACAAACTTAAGAAATCTCTTTATGGCCTTAAGCAAGCCTCTCATCAATTGTTTGCAAAGCTTTCTTCTGTTTTGATAACTGAAGGATTTCAGAAATCTTTATGTGATAACTCTCTTTACACATATCATCAAGGGACAAATTCTACTTTTGTTCTCATTTACGTTGATAATATCTTTATTACTGGCACAAATGATGTTTTCATTAACTCACTTAAGTCACGCCTTGCATCTCTTTTTTCAATCAAGGATCTTGGTCGTTTACAATATTTCTTAGGCATTATGTTTTCTCGATCTCCTAAAGGTATTTTTCTATACCAAAGAAAATAAGGACTCTGGCCTCACAGGGGCACGTGTTTTATCATTTCCAATGGATACATATCTCAAGTTACTTCCTACAGATGGTAAGGAATTAACTGATCCAAGTTCTTTCCGTCGTCTCATTGGCCGTTTGTTATATCTCACTGTCACTTGTACAAATATAAAATACATGATAAACACGTTTTCGTGTCTTATTTGATCTCAATTTGTATATTGTTAGAAATCATTTGTGTACTTATTATGTGATTTTATTATATTTTTTAGGTATTTTTGGAGAATTAATAAGTGTGGAAAAAGTTGGCTAAAAAGTGATAAAAACACCCCCATCAAAAGTGTTACAGGCACCCAAGATTCTGTTAAAGGTACCCCCAGAATTGTTAAAGGAACCCATGCCTTGTATGAGGGCACCTCTTTGAAATTCAAATAAGGTAGGCGGGAACTTAATCTCTCTATCTGTGAAGTATTGGAAACGTGATATGGTTGAGATTTTCGAGTGTTTAAAACAAAAATCTATTCTTGCCTTATTTTAACGGGAATTATGCACAAGATATAGATCAAATATTTTCCAAAATATTCTCACCAAAACTCTCATGAAATAGTTGGAGATACTCTCGGATTTGATATGAAAAGATAAGTTTCTCGAGTTTGATTAGGAAACAATATGTATATCTCGGCAGTTTGATTCTTTATAATAAGAAAGAAATATTAGTTTGGGCAACAACATCAGATTCGTGGGTACAGAATCAAGATATGATCAAGAAAGAAGAAAAATATTTTTTCTCATGAATATTTCGAGAGTTATGGTGAAGATTTTTTGGAAGATACTAGAATGATTAGTTGTTCTAGTACAAATAGAAGTGATTTAGAAGAGTCGCGGGGGGTCGGCTTCGAGCAAAATCACAGAAGAAAAAATCAAAGAAAAAATCAAAGAAAAAATCAAGTTCGTCTCGTGAAAGAAGAAGGAGAAGCACAGACCACACTCAAGAAAAGTCGCAGATATTGTGGCTAATTCATTTGAAGTTTATAGCTCCAAGAAACAATCGTATTTCTAACAGTTGCTTCAGCAACGTATATTTTGAATTTGAAACACTTGTTTTGTAACAATGAATACTGCAACACTTAAAAACGTTGCAGTTTTCCTGATTTAGTCTTTATTGTTTCTTTTCTTCTTCCCAAGCACTTTTGAGCTATGTACGTATCTTTTGGGAGTGTTTTGGGAATGATGAGATAAAACCCATCACTGGGACAATGAAGGAAGCTATTTTCCACACTTGTTTAGTAACTATATTCGATATTTTATGACTTTTTGCACTTACTTTAATTGTTTCATGATTTTTATTAAACAATTGTGATTTCGTTAGATGGTACATGCTTGGCCTAAGTTTTTGATGTTCCATGCTTTTGTTATACAATTGTTGTTTTAAAAATCTACTTGTTTCATGATTTTTCTTAATTGGTTTTCATTTAATTTGATGGGTCATGCTTAGCTTAAGTGTTTTGATGCTCCATGCTTAAGATTTACAATCGATGGTTCAAAAAAATCTAATTTTGACAAAAAAAAAAGAGTCCATAAAAGAGTTTAAATGGTTAAGAATCAATATGTGTACCACATAAATGTGAAGATCGTTGGAATTCTGAGTCCCTAATTACCGACCATATTACTGTCTTGTAGAGTTATTTAGTTTTGATTTATTTAATTCATTTACAATTTCTGAAAAATCCAAAAGATATTATTTCTGATTAGTTTAAATGAGATATTGATTGCACTATTATCCATGCTCCCTGTGGGTTCGACCCGTACTTACCGTTGTCTGCATTGTAGACACCGTGCGATTGACGTTATTATAAATAGGGTATTCCAAAATCCTATCAGTTTTTGGCGCCGCTGCCGGGGAGCGGTTGTGGAATATTGTATATATTTTTGATTTTCTAATCATAGTTTAGGTATTTATTTTATTTATTTTATTTATTTGTATTTTTGTATATGTTTTTATTTTTCTTTTAGGATTTTTAGTTCTATTTGACTTGTTTTGTGTTTTAGTATCTCTTTTCTGGTACTTTTCCGAGGATGATGACTCTTTTGCAGGAGATGTCATCTAAGATGACACTGAGGGAATATATGAATCGGTCACGGCATAATGAAGTTCTTGTTTCACCTATGGTAAGTGAAGAATCACCTCTAATGATATATGAGAAGTATTATAAACACAGACCGCTTAGTTTGGAGCAAAGATTGAGAGTTTTGGAATACCATAAATTATATGCTGATGATGACCAGTCTTTAGTGACTCTCTGTTCCATACAGAGTATATAGATGACCATGTGGATGATTGTGTAGATGATTTGCCTAATTCCATAGATGAATCTATCTCACAAGATCATTCACCCGACTTAGAGGTTATTTCTAGACCCCTAGACTTCCAAAAGTTACCTAAATTAGGGTTAGAATTGTGTGCTTCTCAAGTTTTGTTGGATCACTTTGCATCCAAATACCCAGAGGACTTGCCTATTCCTGACATTGTGCGTGAACCAATTGTTATTTTCTCAATCCCAATATTATCCCCATATTTTGTTCTTTACGCACTTCCAAGTGTAGTAAAAACCAGGTTTGGGGGTAATCCCTTGTTTTTGATAGTTTCAGTGTCTCCGTGTTGCCATAATATAAGTGTGAAACTATCATTTGTATATATTTTATTTTGGGTTGATCCCCAAATTTTCAGGTTGTTAGTGTATGGGGATCCTTTATGTACATATCCAGTAGGTAGATTCTTATTTTCTTATTTTCTTTTTAGGTTTTATTTTTATTTTTAGTGTTCTTTGTTATTACTATCGTTTGATGTGTGTTACAGAGAATACTGATTTTCTTGCTTCAATCAGGTGAAATCTTCCAATCCCTTCTCTCTTTGATTTATATTTGTCTCTCTTATTTTTATTTATATTGCATGCCATTCTAGGTTGCACGGTTTGAAACATTGAATTAGATTTAGGTTTGGGGGTAGAGTTTCCGAAAATTGATGCCAATAAGAAACTTCAAAATTTAGAAACTTGTAACAATTCAGGATGACACTAACCATTCTAGGTAGATTGAAACATAGATCTTATCTATAGGAATTGGTGTGCCCAGCTAAATGGTCTATTCATATCTGGATGCACTCAGGTGTTAGAAATAACATGATAATCATTGAACAAGCATATCTCGGAATCATCATAATCATATCACTTTCTATTTTTATTTTTGTGATTTTATGTTTCTCTAAGTGATTTGGTGGGGCCCTATTATTGCCATAAGGTTGTAGCTCGGATGTATTAGAATTTTAATTTTGTCAAAAAAAAATTGACACTTTGATAGCATTATGTGTGTGTTCTCCCTGTCTCCTTCGCCTAAGCAAGCGTAGAATGCAGGATCCATGGGAACTATCATGTAATCTGATGAAAAGGAGCATGCGCTTAAATTCAAAAGATCTAATCATGTAGTCATGAAAAAAAAAGAAAAAAAAAAGAAAAAATAAAAAATAAAAAATATTATGAGTATAAATAATAATAAAAATAGGAGCATCCGAGCAGGACTTTACACTAATATTTTGGGAAACACCGTTCACCTTAGTCAACATATGCACCATTCATCACTTCTATATCCATATTCTAATCTATCCATGTGTTTGAATTTGATTGATTTTGAGCAATGTGAATGTTATCCAGTTTTGATATTCAATGATTATTTAAGTAGAGTTTGCATTCTTATATGAATTTTAGTACGCTAAGTGCAAACTCGTGTACATCAATTGGATTCATACAGTATAATGATTCTTATAGTCGGAGAATTTAGTACGCCAACTAAATAGCTGGTTTAGTGTGTACCCTTAATCGTTCACAGGTAGCTAAAGTTTGGAGTATAAGGTTTTGTGGGTATATCTCTTGTAAACCCTCACGAGACAGTCCGCTAAGGCCACTTAGGAGTTTAAAGGTTTGTTACATATGCTAAATGTAGTCGCGATTCCTGCGAAAGTGAGTTAGGATTTTTATTTTTAGATTAGTTTTGCTCGAGGACTAGCAAAATATAGGTTTGAGGGTATTTGATAGACACGTTTTCGTGTCTTATTTGATCTCGATTTGTATATTGTTAGAACTCAGTTGTGTACTTATATTTGATTTTATTATATTTTTTGGTATTTTTGGAGAATTAATAAGTGTGGAAAAATTTGGCTAAAAAGTGTTAAAAACACCCCCATCAAATGTATTAAAGGCACCCCCCAGAATTTTTAAAGGCACCCATGCCTTGGATGAGGGCATCTCTTTAAATTCAAATAAAATTTAGGCGGGAACTTAATCTCTCCATCTATGAAGTATTGGAAACGTGATATGGTTGAGATTTTCGAGTGTTTAAAATAAAAATATATTCTTGCCTTATTTAACGGGAATTATACACAAGATATAGATCAAATCTTGTCCAAATATTCTCACCAAAACTCTCATGAAATATTTGGAGATACTCTCGGATTTGATATGAAAAGATAAGATTTTCGAGTTTGATTAGGAAACAATATGTATATCTCGGCAGTTTGATTCT
>JAJJMC010004815.1:1521803-1559138 GCA_023531435.1 Papaver californicum | reverse complement strand
TTTTCCACCCCAAGTTTGGACTAGTGACCCTTGATCCCACTAAGATATATTAAGTAACAAAAATCATTTTTAAGTAAGAATCCATTTTTAATTCTAACAATCCCCCACATGAATGAAAAAAAGCGATAAATCAGTAAACCGGAAAAAGAGAAATACCTCTTAAGCAATAGATGTCCATAAGGAATTGAACCTCTGCTTAGTGAGAAGTACCGGAACTACTTGATGGTCAGTGAACGCGATGTCTTGAACTGCCATGGTTTGGTGTAATTCATCAATAGCTCCTTACGCGAGATATCTCTCAAGAGTGCTGTTAAGTTCACGCCGTTGTGTCCGTTTTGGCCCTGGACATATCCCGTTTCTCAGAATGCTCTAGAGAATCAGCTCAATTCTCATAGGAAGCGACCCACTTCCTCATTCAGATAGGTGAGTTCTATCAAGAGTGTTAACTGCTACACCCCATTTCAATCTTAAATTGAAACTATAGAACTCATTAAGACTTTATTATAAGTCATCCTCACATGCAGTCACACTATCACGTCTACACCATAGGGAAAGGACAGAGAAAATAATTCTCTGATAGTGTTTAATTTTTACCCGCCACAAATTAGTTGTCTCATTCAAAATCTTGATCTTGGGATCTCCAGTCAGCAAGGTTGAGTATCCTTCATGGCAAGTTTTAATTTATGAGCTTAAGCCCCATCCCCCTCGATGCATTACTAACTATCTCTTTGGACAAACCTTTCGTCAAAGGATCCGCGGTATTCTCCTTAGACCTCACAAAGTCAACAGAAATAACGCCAGTTGAGATTAGTTGTTTTAGAGAATTGTGTCTTCTCCTGATATGAATAGATTTTCCGTTATAGTTGCTGTTTTTAGCATTAGCTATTGCAGCTTGACTATCACAATGTATAGATATAGCTGGCACAGGCCTATGCCATAGAGGAATGTTTTCTAAAAAATATCTTAGCCAAGCAGCTTCCTCTCCTGCTTTATCTAACGCAATAAACTCGGATTCCATAGTGGATCGAGCGATACAGGTCTGTTTGGAACTCTTCCAAGACACTGATCCACAGCCTAGAGTAAATACGTATCCACTCGTAGACTTAGACTCCTATGATTCTGCTATCCAGTTTGCATCACAGTATCCTTCAAGAACAGCAGGGTGTCTTTCATAACTTAAACGGTAGTTTAAAGTGTATTTAAGATACCTCAACACTCTGAAAAGTGCATCCCAATGTTCATGTCCTGGATTACAGGTATACCTACTAAGTCTACTCACAGCATAGGCAATGTCTGGTCTTGTGCAGTTCATTAAATACATCAGACTTCCTATGACTCGTGAATATTCAAGTTGCGAGACTCCATTGCCTTTGTTTTTCTTGAGTTTGCAAGAAGGGTCAAATGGAGTACTTGCAGGTTTACTATCAAACTGGTTAAATTTCTTAAGAACTGATTCAACATAATGAGATTGACTAAGACTGAATCCATTAGACTCCTTTCTAATTTTCATTCCTAGGATTACATCAGCAGGACCTAAGTCTTTCATGTCAAAGTTTTCACTCAACATGTTCTTAGTGGAATTAATGATTTCTAAGGTTGTGCCTAGTATAAGCATATCATCAACATACAAGCATACAATCACACAGGCATCATTTATAGATTTAGTGTACACACATTTGTCAGCTTCATTTATTTTAAATCCACTAGAGAACATTACATGATCAAATTTTTCTTGTCATTGTTTCGGTGCTTGTTTCAAGCCATATAAAGACTTTTTAAGTCTGCACACTTTGTTTTCATAACCCTTCACTACAAAGCCTTCGGGTTGGTCCATATAAATTTCTTCATCCAATTCACCATTTAGGAACGCAGTTTTTACATCCATTTGTTGTATTTCTAGATTATGAATTGCAGCGGTTGCAATTAGCATCCTAATGGAAGTAATTCTAGTGACAGGTGAATAAGTGTCAAAGAAATCTACACCTTCTATTTTTTTATAGCCCTTAGCAACTAGTCTAGCTTTATACTTTTCCACAGTTCCATCTACCTTACGTTTTCTCTTGAAGATCCATTTACAGCCTATGGGTTTGCACCCTGGAGGTAAATCTACTATCTCCCAGGTTTCATTCTGAACAATAGAATCCATCTCACTAATATTGGATTCTTTCCACCATGGAGCTTCAGAAGAAGTCATGGCCTCTTTATAGGTTTGTGGATCAGTTTCAACTAAACAGGTTATGAAGTCTGGCCCAAAAGATTTTTATATTCTAAGTCTTTGGCCTCTTCTAGGTTCATAAACAGATTCATCTTCTTCTATCGGTAAAATATGGCTAGAAGAAGGGACATCTAGGGGATCATCACATATCATGCGAGATTCAGATTTCAATGGAAACACATTTTTAAAAAATGTAGCATCCCTAGATTCCAAAATGGTGTTCACACCAATTTCTGAGTTTTCAGAACTCACAACCATACACCTATAAGCAGTGGTGTGTTCGGGATATCCTATGAAGACACAATCAACCATTTTAGGTCCTATTTTAGTTCTCTTAGGTGGAGGAATAGAGACCTTGGCTAAACACCCCCACACTTTGAGGTATCAATAGTAAAAAATGTTGCCTTTTCATAATTCATACGGTGATTTGACTGATCCTTTAAGGGGCACTCTGTTCGGGATATAACAAGCTGAGAGGCCGGGGGCGCGGCCCCCAACCAGTTCGCGGGTAGTCCTGAACTGATTAACATGGCATTCATCATCTCCTTAAGGGTTCGGTTTTTCCGTTCAGCCACTCCATTTGATTGTGGTGAATAAGGAGGAGTTACCTCATGAATAATGCCATGTTGTGCACAAAAGTCTCCTATAGGGATTGCATATTCACCCCCACGGTCAGACCTAATGGTTTTAATAGTGGTGTTCAATTGGTTTTCTACTTCTAATTTATATAATTTAAATGCTTCTAAAGCATCATCTTTCCCTTTAAGCAAGTAAATATGATAGTACCTAGTACAGTCATCTATGAAAGTGACAAACCATTTTTTATCACCTCTAGTTTGGATTGATTTCATATCAACTAAGTCTGAGTGAATTAACTCTAAGGGATTAGAATTTCTGTGGGCATTTTTCTTAAAAGGCTTCTTTGTATATTTTGATTATACAGAAACTTCACATTTTTGTTCATATTCCAAATTTAATTTTGGAATGCAGCCAGAGTTTGCCAATTTTTTCATTGATTTATAATTTACATGACCAAGTCTACCATGGCAGATATTCAATGAGACAACAACATAAGAAGAATCAATTTTATTAACTTCAACAGAGGTAACAGATATTTTGTATAGGCCTTCAGCCTTATAGCCCTTTCCCACAAAGTCTTTTCCCTTAGTGATAATCACTTTCCCAGACTCAAATACAATCTTAAAGACCTTATCATCTAGCACACCACTTGAAACGAGATTCTTGCAGATGTCTGGTACATGTAAAACTTCATTCAATGTGAGGATTTTCCCGGAAGAGAGCTTCAGCGAAACTTTTCCTTTTCCTGCAACCTGTGCTGCAGATGAATTACCCATGTAGAGTTTTTCTCATTCTCCTACCGTCTGATAGGAGGTGAACATGTCTTTACTGCCGTAGACATGTTTGGTAGCTCCAGATTCTACCCACCAGTCTTTCACATTGGTAACTAAGTTAACCTCAGACACCGTGCCAGAAAACTCATTTTTGCTACTTTCAACTAAGTTTACATTTGATTTCTTAAAATTTGCATCTTTGCGTTTTCTACAATGAATTGCCATATGGCCAGACACACCACAAACATAACATGCTCCCTTAATTTTACCAATAGCATATTTTGGTTTTTGAAATGTACCTTTTCTTTGCGGGCCAGGCTTGCGCTTGTTGTGGTCCAGACTTAGATTAGCAAACTTGTGTTCGATGACGTGAGCTTTGTTTGACATGTCTCTTGCAGAAGAAACATTCTTGTCCTTTGAACACAGCAATTCTTCAACTTGGATTTTCTTGCCCAATTCTACCATGGAAATTTCACCAGTTTCATGCCTTAGTCTTCTCTTGTATTCAGCCCAGGAATTTGGCAATTTTTCAATAACAGCAGAAACTTGAAATGTTTCATCAATAACCATTCCTTCAGCAATTATTTCATTTTGCAACTCCAGAAACTGATCAACCACTGATTTATCATTCATCATTTTATATTCCAGAAAACGTGCAACCAAAAAATTTTTACTTCCTGCTGTTTCTGCTTCATATTTATCTTGTAGTGCAGTCCATAAATTGTAAGCATTAAAATTATCCTTAGCATTGTAAAAATCATATAGAGCATCTTCTAGGCAGTTTAAGATATGATTTTTGGCCATATAATTACTTCTCTTCCAACTTTCTAAGTCCTGTAATTTTTCAAGTTCATTCAGAGACTCATCAAAAGGCTTCAGAACCATCTCATCTAGCATGTGGAAACCCAGGAAAAATAACATTTTTGACTGCCATCTCTTGAAGTCCTTTCCAGAAAATTTTTGAGGTCTTTCAACATCAGTCTTCACCATTGTTACAAAAGAAATTTTTTTCAAATAATACAAATATTGAGTTAAGAATGTTGGAGAAATTTTCTGTAACAGTAAGCAAACCAAAAAGAAACTTGAAAGAGATTAATCGTTAGAACAAATCAGCACAGTTCAGACAACACACAAGCACAGAGAGATGGAGTCGCCTGTTCAACAGACTGCCCTTGGCTCAATATTTGTTAGGTATACCTTTAGAAAGATGTTGCTATACCTTTAGAGATGATAAAATTGAATCCACGATAAAACCACCTGATACCAACCCAGTTAGCAAGACTCGTTGGCCAGTTGTGAACTTAACAGTAGAAGAAAAAGTATGAAGTAAACTATTGCGCAAATCAAAGCAAGAAGAGGGGAAAATTCGTCAGGTCAGTGGCTGCGACTGGGATAAGAAAAAATCTGACTTTGTTTTTTATTTTAAAGAAGAAGAAGATCTTGATTATCAACCGGTAAAAAGTCAATTATTTAAACAAATTTAATTTGAAATATTTAATTAAAAGATTTTATTATTTAAACCTGATTTAAATTTATAAATTCAAAACGGTAAAATACTTAATGTACAAAATTAAAGTATGAAACCGTTGGATCTCAGATGGGCACACGCAGGCACTCACAGGCACACGCAAAGCACACGCAAAGCACACGCCAATGGTTACACCAAGGGCCGCACCAAGGGTCGCACCAAGGCTCGCACCAAGGGTCACACCAAGGCTCGCACCAAGGGTCACACCAAGGGTCGCACCAAGGGTCGCACCAAGGCTCACACCAAGGCTCGCGTCAAGGCTCACGCAAAAGCACACGCAAGCTCCGCAAGCCCGTGGTGCTTCGGTGCGAAGCACCGCACATGTGTGCATTTGCCCACTAGTCCATTTCCTAAGTCCATATCCAATCCACTATTTCTTTTTCCTTACATAGAACGTTTGTGGTAAAGAGGATAAACTTCCTCCTTGGTTTGCCCAATATGGGACAAACCAAAGGTTTCTCATTTACTAAGAAGTGAAAATGGATGACTCTATTTTTCCACCGCAAGTTTGGACTAGTGACCCTTGATCCCACTAAGATATATTAAGTAACAAAAATCATTTTTAAGTAAGAATAAATTTTTAATTCTAACACTTTCACCATCCATGAAGATTAGGCAAAAAAAATTAACCTAGCTCTGATACCATATTGAAGTCCATTGGCCTAACTAACCTTGAAACCGGTTTGCAAGGTTAGGGTTCCCCAAGGCTTATAAACCGCAGGATCATAAATAACTCATACAATATGGAACTAATCTCAACACATCCTCTCACGTGTAGCCTCGTAAGGTCTAACACGTGGATATTAAACCGGGTGACATGAAGTAAAGATACGGTAAAACAACTCGTCACAAATAACCTGCTCTGATACCATAATGAAATATGAGATTGAATAAATTTCTCTCACGACTGTGCTGAGATAAGTTTTATTAATCGTATATATAGTGAATGCACTACACAAGAGTTTACAGATAAGGATACTAACAAAGAAATCAAAAGAATAGGAAAACTACTTAACAAGATATCTATTGAACTATAAGTCAGAAAGACTGACTTAGTTACAACAACCTAACTGAACATTAGACCAAATACAACAACTTAATAATGCCTTACACAAAACCAAAGAAGTTAAAAGCATAAATATGCCTAAAACAAAACCAGAACTCATGTACAATTACATTTTACCTAAATTGTAATAGAAACTTTAATTCATTATTAACAAGGACAAGATATTAGGCACATTAATCAGAAACAACAAGATTTCAAATTTCTCATTGATATTCAACCATTACACCCTTATCAATCAAGCTAATCTCCAACTACATTTGAAACCAAAAAGAGAAATAAAAAATAGAAACCTAATCTGATCATTCTTTACAAAAACAGAAGAAAAAAAACAAGGGATAATCATAGAAATGTCCTAATTTTGGGGGTCATAAACTAAAAATGCCCCAAAACGGAAAAATTAACAAAAATACTCCATTCCGTCAATTTATCCGTTATCTTCGAGCGTGCTGCTTCTTCTTTTCATCAGATTTACAATGGCACAGTTAACATTAGGAACCAAAACAATGTTATTAAACCGGATAAGAAAAGGCAAAGAAAGTCAAACTCAAAATATATGTAATCTTATGTTTTTTTCTAACTTAAGACTTCCTAAGATATTTTAAGTTTTTGTTATTTCCTGTACCTGTTTGTTTTTTTGTAAGAATTACTAAGTATATGTAATCTTATGTTTATTAACTTTTATGTTTCTGTTTTTGGGGTATTTTTATTATCATTTTCCGTTTTGGGGCATTTTTGTTACCTTAAATGTTTGGGGTATTTTTATAAGATGATAATCTTTTTGGAGCATTTCCATAAGATGAAATATGGGGTATTTTTGTCAAATTTCGCACATGCGAAGTTGCATGCCCAAAGATAACGGATAAATTGACGGAAAGGGACATTTTTATTAATTTTTCCGTTTTAGGGCATTTTCAGTTTATGACCCCAAATTGAGGTATTTCTATGATTATCCCAAAAAACAAACCTTAACCCCCAAATTCATTAAGGGTTCTTCCTTGTCTCCTGAGAGCATAGACAACATCCATGGCAATGACAGTCTTTCTTTTAGCATGTTCAATGTAAGTAACAGCATCACGAATCACAATCTCCAAGAAGATCTTAAGAACACCACGAGTCTCTTCGTAAATCAAACCACTGATACGTTTAACACCACCTCTTCTTGCTAATCTTCTAATAGCTGGTTTACTAATACCTTGGATATTATCTCTCAATACTTTCCTAATCCTTTACCTACTTTTCCTCTTCCTGACATTCTCTCCCGAGTCCCTACAGAGATTTCTCACTTTCTCGGCCGTAGATGTTTTAGTCGATTTTGACTGTGTTGATTCTCGGAAGAGAGAAAGGATTTATATAATTTTTTTGGTTTGATTATTTCTGTTAGATTAGAGACCAATCCGTATGAAGGTTGTTTTTCTTGGTATGACCGTTCGATTAATAACATACGAATTTGATTGGTTTAGATAACAGCTCACGGATTGAGAAATAGTTGAACAAATGGCCTTAAAATTTTCTTTAATGGGCCGACTGAAAGGAGCCCTTTTAAGCTAGTCCTTACTCCTTGGTCTTCTTATAAATGCCTTCTCGTCCATTTTGTTTGGTTTCATCGAAATTGCAGAAGAAGATAGAATGGCGCCTGTGTATGCTCACCAGCAAGCACTCGCATGGCTCTTACATCGATTGTTCTCGGATGTATTTACAGCTAAACTCTATAATATAATCTTCTACTTTTATTTTTTATTTTCTATCAAAAAAAATTTCAATTCAAGATTTTGTAAAATGAGAAAATATGTTTTAACGTGTATGTTTGCTGAATGAAGGGAATTTTGAACAGTCAATATCAAGAACTGCAGAAGCTACGCGAATATACCCATCCTGGGTGTATGGTTGAAATATTAACAATGTTTTGTAGTGATTCACAACAGGCACTAAGCGAAATCGATAACCATAGGTACGTTAGTTCTTGTAACACAGTATTCTCGTTTTCCTGCTTCAACCACTAATATATTGATGTACTTTTTTGTGTGTTCTAACAGTAAGAGACCTTATCTGGGTATTAACGAGGTTCAACGTTATGTTAGAATTATAGAAGAACACAGTGTGGCGTATGTATACCATTATGCTTTATGTTTTTAGGAATGAGAGCTTCTTCTAAATTAACCCTTCTTGATTTTTGTTGGTGTTACAGTGTTGGAGCTGGAATTTTAACCCAGGCGTGTGAAGCATTTTTTCGGCATAGTGAGCAGAATGATATAGCTGAGTAAGCTTCTTTAACGTTATCAATTAATTTGTAGGATCAAAGTGACAAAAATTCTATGAGTCTTCGTCTTCCTGTTTAACATTACTTTATTCTTTAAAATAGGCATTGAATTAAAAAGAATGAAGGAATACAATGGTGCATAAATAAGTAGGGCTAAGACTTCGCCAATGCGCATAAAGAACTACCAGACCTACACAAAACTTACATACACTGTGGTGCTACATAGCAAGAACCATAAATCACCCATGAAACCTTAAAGGGCCTTACTACTGCCCTTAGAGTAGGCTACAGTGCAACATACCTCCAAATAATACCCCAATTATCTTGAAACTTCATTTGATTCAATATGCATGTGTCATGTTTTTTCCTCAGGTGTCGCATCTCGTTGCTGCAGATCATGGCTGAATATTATCGCATAGAGCATGTATTTGAGGAAATCATTTGGGTAAAAAAATATAGTCATACTTCTTGGTTTATCAAAAATTTTATTTCATTTAGTTGTTCTAGCTAGAAACTAAAAAATCATGAATTTATCACTTGACTTATCGGTCTAAACTTCTTTCATTTCCATGCTCTCTTTGTTGGAGGTGCAGCTGGAGCGCAGGATCTACAATTTGGAGGCACCGTGAACCCTGCGTTGATTTCTGAAAAACAACTGAACATCCAGTTCTCTGCTTTGTCTCTGCTCTTAGTCTCTTATTCGGACATATGCATCGAATGTATTTTGGCTTAAATAGAGCAGATATATCAGGTTATAAACTAGCATGCAATTTCCCGTTCTAGTATTATTGTTGTTCCGAATGATACAAGGATGAAAAACATCATTATGATTTGTAGTTGAAGCCATTTCTAGTTTGATGATAAAATTGGGATTCCTTCCTACATCTTTATGCAAAAAGTAATTCTAGTATCATTGTTGTTATTGATGTTGGATGATGCACCATGTGATTTTTTGTTAGACAAATTGAGTGTTCAAATTTAACTTAAGTTTTTGTTTTTGGTGAGAATGGATCTTAGGATCTATGTGTCATTAAGGGCACTGGCTCAGTTTCATTGTTTGTGAATGAAATGTAACCTTTAGTCCTATATAGGGGAAACTAAAGATGTCTCCTCTCCATATTATTAGGATTCTCAAGAATCTAAGTATGATTATTGGGTCATCACACTTTTGTGTGAGAGAAAGGATTTAGATATGCCACAGACTTGCATTACACCCTGAGTGATGCCATGATTGTGCATCGCGTACGAAGTGATATTAATGCCTCATATCATCCTTGAAATCATGCATGTTTATTCAGGACTAATTGTCTATCGACGAGGGTAGCAGGCAGTGTTCGTGCATCTTTGCTAGCTTCCACGACCCTCAGGCATCAACATCTGGTTGTTATTGACATAATTATCTATTTGCTCCTTCATGGTGACTCATCGTCTTGCAATGATGATATGGATACCCTCTTACTCAACTTCCAACATATGGCATAAATTAGTAGTAGTGGCATCACCATGCCCATGACTGGTATAATTAAGATGCAATGCCGAAGCAATGCCAAATAGTATATTCTACTTGACGTACTGAGTCACTGATAGTCTTACTAACTTTACTAGACTTAACACTAGTAATCAGCCTACTTAAATTAATTAATCCTGAGTTCATAGGAATGAATTCAACCACGTTCTCAACTTCTTCCATTACGAGATCATAGGTGTGATTTCAACATTCTAAGTAGATGACTCCATCTATTCCAAATTATTCTAAGTTTTATCGAAGTCCGAGCAGGTTATCATGAACAAATATATCTTACATACTTGAACCCAACTGCATAGACGTATCCCTCCCTTTTTAATGAGAATAACATTATACTAACTAAATTTTATTAATTATGAAATTGAACCATTAGATTTTGCAAGATCAAAATTTGATCGTTGGATAGAAAACTAATTTATCCGTGTGAAATATTGATTACATTCTTTAGATTTTTTTAAAATCAGCCGTTGAATTAATTTTTCCATATTTCCAAAAAGATGTCATTTTTATAATAATCAAGACGAAAACTTAAAAATATCATATTTTTCGAACAATATATCGGATTTTGGAAAACTTGATATATTCGGAAAGCTTTTGAAAATTATCTACATAACGAGCATAAATAAGAGTATCGAATTTTCACTTTTTAATATATTTATTTCTCATTGTTATTTGTATACCTTTTCCTCCAACAACTTCAATAAATTTTGAGGATTAAAAACTAACGTTTGCATATGTGCAACGCATGTACACTCTCCTTGTATTCTTTAACTAGAAATTCACCACACTATGATCTCATATTTCTCTGCTTCCGTCCCTAAGATCAATCCTTCTCCTCCTTTATGACCGAAGCAAGGCTTGAACGGTCATTTTTTGGTTTAGGCTAGCCTTGTACAATTTTGAGATCTCGTATTCACTATGTTCTATCCTTCAAACTTTTATATATTTTTCTCCTAAAATATGATGTTAAGTTTCTTCCCTTCTTACATAATGGTGATGGATTTTTAAACAGAAATTGTGAGACCCCAAATATTTTTCTCGGGTTTAACCAAACCCATTAGTAAAACTCTACATTTAGAGTACCTAAAACTCTGATACTCAATTTCTTTAAGACTCTTATGTTGCCCCAATAATAGATGTTAGTACCTAAATAAGAAGTTTTCCCTATGTTAAACCCATGGGTGCCTAAATAGCTATGCATGGATATGGACACATGTCTACACTTTTCTTCCATTTTTAACACCCGGCTTAGCATTGTTTTTCTAATAATGCAAATTGTGTTTAATTTACAACACAGATAGTATAAGAAACATGGGGAGAGGGATAGAGGGGAGGTATATCTTAATCTTCTTTCTCTCTGCATTTGGTTTTCTTCTAACCTTCTTCTTATTCCATTTTTTTTTCTTCTTCTACTCGATTCTTTTTATTTCTCTGGTGATTTTTCTTCTTCCCTGAAAATTTATAGAACATATTTGAAATCACAAAATCAGTGGAGATGAATTTACTTCAAGTTGTTGATGACGTTCATGTTCGTTGAATTGTAAATGGTTAGGGGAAGTTTTGTTCTTCACTTAAGATCCTGAATTGTGGCAAGTGGTTCTCACCCAAATGATCAAAATGATTCTCATCATCTTGCAAGTTCGTGTATTAAACTAAATGCATGTTGGGTTAGGTATTTTACTTTAAATTCTTCCTTGAATTGATGTTGTGAAAAAGATGATAAATTAGGGTTCTTATGAGATTTGGGGTTTTTCCCCAAATCTGTTGGTAATGTATATTTCATGATAAATTCTTGTATGGGTTTGTGGAGTTTTATACAATTCATGTTGCGTTGAAGAGATTTGGTCGTTTCCTCTTTCTTTTCACTTGTAAACCTTAATTAGTCTGTTTTTGTTGTACTGATAGCGTTAGATCCAGAGGTTTGATTGTGATAAAAGTTTAGTATGTTATGATTAATTATATGATAGATGTTTTATAAAAATTTCATGAGGATCAGGTCCTGTTTACTACTTCAAATATTGCTTGATCCATGACTGCGTGTAGCAGGATTAAAACCCTGGACACTCAGCTGTTCATATAATTTCTCACTGTATGTTTATCAGATTAAGCTGAAATTTTAGTATGATGTTTATATAAATGTAGGTAACCTACTGTAGAAATTTCATGAAGTTCTGATCATTTTAGGTACCTCAAATCATAATAGAATCGTGGCTGAATTCTGTGTGTTGATGGTGAAAGCAGTCATGTTGTAATGTGTATAATTCTGTAATAAACCGTTGGAATGAGCTTATTTTTGTATGTAGTGTGAAATAAGTCTTAAAGATAGTGTATAAATTTCAGGAAAATCAGGTACCGTTTACTACTGAAAATCTTGGATACAGTGTGACTGCATTCTGAAAACAGAAATTATGTATAGTTGTGGGATGTTGATTATGTTGTAGTTAGTTCATATGTGTGCATACACATTTGAATTGATCATAATTGTGTAGATTAGTAATTGGTTTGTAAACATGCCCATTTCAGTGGACTTGTTTTAGTTGTATAGATGTAATGATTGGTGATCTTTGACATTGGAAAATTGTGTGTATATTGGTGAGTTAAGATGGAGATGTAGACTTGAGAAGATTGCAGTCTAGCTATGGTGTTGTACTGGTTAGCTTGATTTTGAAACAGAAGTAAAGTTGTTGGAAGGGATGGCTAGAGCCGAGATAGATGGTGCTATTGATTTGAGGTGATGGCAGTTGGGGTTGGTATGAGGTAGAGCTGAAGGGTGATGCAGTATGTTAGTATAAAGGGGAATGAATGATGCAATTGTAGTTGATTGTATTGCAGAAAATGTGAGAATAAGTCGTGGATGATGGTTTTGCAGATGAACTGAAGTACAGGGATTGATATTGATGTGGGTGTTTGTTTAGGTGAATGCACTAGTGTAAGTCGTTTCCATTTGATATAACTTGGGCATGATAACTTCTAAAATTAATTCATTGTAAATGTGTCCTTATGAAGTTGAGTTTTTATTTAAATACAAATGGATTGATGTTATCTATTGATGCGAAGTGAATGAGTATTTCTAGCTTACGTGTATGATATGTTGATGTGACTTGTTATTATGAACTATATCACGAGTTTTATACACAGCTAAAGGGTTGACTATGTAATCTGACTCGTGGTAGCTTTGATGCACGATAGTTTAACATAGTAAATTACTTGGAATGATTTGTATTAATAATTATATATGTTTTGGTAAATAAGTAACCGATAAAAATGTATGGCTTAGATTATATCTACAACACAGTTGTAGTCCATTGTTGATATTGAGCGGCAGGTACATGTACAACTTCAGGAACATGCTGATATCTTGTTCATCAACTGATAGCTGCTGAAGTGATTGTTGGTGATACGATTTGCTAGGGATAGTTGTTTCTATACAACTCATGTTGTCCATACTATTTAAGTTACTGCTAAGTTAGAGATAGTTACTACCTTGGGTAAGCAGTTCATACTATCTTAGAGATTGTTGCTGCTACGACAAGCAGTTCATACAATCTATATAAGAGATGATTGTTATCAAAATAGGATAGTTCAGATCATCTAATAAGAGATAGTTACTACCAGAGAGGGTAGTTCATACTATCTAAACCAAAAAAGACGAACTACGGTCGTGCTTGATCCTTCGAGCTACGGAGAGGGTACGTAGGAAGTTGCTCTGCGGTTCAGCACAAATGGTTAAGGTTGTTCATATCGTCGGGAAAGGGTTGGTTGCTTCTTGGCAGTTCATACCATCTATTCGGAGACGATTGCAATCTTAGCAATTTATATCGTTGGTAAGAGGTAGTTGCAGTTATCCTACTGGTTGTTCATACTACCTTGAGAGATGATTGTAACCTCTTCGAGGGTGTTCATATCATCTAGTAAGAAATGAAGGGTGATTGTTGCATACCAATTCATATTACCAAATGGAATTTGGAGACGATTATTGCCATTTAGAGGCAATTCATATCATCTGAGAAGAATGGTTGATGTTTATGATGATAGTTCATACCATTGATCTGGAAATGATTACTAATTCTCTTGAGTAGTTCATATCATTTGTAAGAGATGGTCTATTGAGCTTGACCTAGTACTGTGAGTTATCAGGCCCAACTGGGGCTCCCATCTACGGATGGCTACCCAGAAGATCGTTAGCTGTAACGGTGGCTGGTATCCGACTACCCTGACATTGAAAATTGGCCATTCATCAGGCCCAACTGCGGCTCCCATCTACGGATGGCTACCCGGAAGACCGTTAGCTCTAACGGTGGCTGGTATCCGACTACCCTGACATTGGCAACTGGCCATTCCTCACCCATTTAAAAGCAATGCTTGCTAGTTTATAAAGCAATTTGAATTAAATCGATGAACATTTGCTTGGTAAGATCGAATTGGTTCGAAAATTTTAAAAGTACGGTTTCTCGAGTGGGTGGTATTGGGAAGTTGGAGCTGGCCTAATGGGACGAAACCCGACCCATTGGAAGCAAAAAAAATTCGGTCCATCACAGAAATACTTCTCATTTCTTCTTAGTGATGTTTTATATGTACCTAGTATAAAAAAATTGATTTATGTTACTAAATTTATTAAGGATAATTATGTTACTTTTGAAAAAAAATTCTTGGGGATATCGATTAAGGATCTGAAGACTAGTTATGAAAGATAATTTATATCCCTTTCAATCCCTCAAAACTACAATTGTTGCTTGCAATGCTTTAGTTTCTTCTTCTTCTCTATAGCATAACAATATAACATACTGGGTTATACCTCTCCACTTATTCTAAAGAAGGTTGCTTCTACTGATTTTATAACAACCTAATTTTTTTGCACGGATCACGGTCCGAACCCAATACCCAAAACCAGAGATGCTATGTTATTTTGAAAAAATCATATCAAATCCAACCGATCTAAATGCTTATGTTGTTTATGTGGGTTTTTTTAGTAAGAATTCAGGGTCTCAATCTAATATGCAATACAAGTTGTAAGTAAATTGATCTGGTTCCCATGATCCTTAGAAATAGAGTGCACTTTCAGCTACAATATGTTTGTTCTGTAACAATAAAATAATGAGAACAAATGATGTTAACGTTAAATAAAGTTTCTGAAATTTGAACACTGATTTGAGGAAAGAGTCACTTGATCATCAAACTATCCTTAACAAAATAATTCACCGGTACACCTCAAAAATGAGTGATGCTAAATACCCAACAGTGAAGTTGTATCCAGGATAAAAATGCCTGATACAAGTATTGTATAGCACTACAATACTTTCCCACTCAAACGAACTCAACAGCAAGATGAAGGAAAGAAATAAAGAAACAAATGCGCAAGCAAAACAAGAAGAAGGGAAAAGAGTCAGGGATAGTAGCATGCTCTGGGATGGTTGGAATGAAGAATTCGATTTACTTTTATAGGCAGAAACCAGAGAGAAATCCGTCTAGAATGTCGACATAATTTGTAATAATGTTGTAAAGAAAAAAGGCCAGAAAATGTCGACATTGTGTTGCAGAAGAAAAAAAAATCGGTAAAAAAATTATTTTATGACGGGTCAGACGTTCCCACATTAAAGACAAATTTAATTTTATTTTAAATTCTTTAAGGAAATAATTCAAAAGTATTTTTTCCAAAAAGATAGGTCTTGGTTGACCCACACCCACACCTGAACTCGAACCCGAGCCCGGTCCGCCCGACTGGACGGAAGGCGGAGGGGTGCTTCGGTGCGAAGCACCGCGCATGTATGAAATGTGTGGTTGCACCAACTAGCCCATTTCCTAAGTCCTCTCCCCCACACAAAAGTGTGTTGACCCAAGTGGCCATTCTTAGATGCAATTTTCTTAATAATATGGAGAGGCAACATCTTAGTTTCTCATATGTGGGACTAAAGGTTTCATTCATAATTAGTGAAAATGAGTTAGTGTCCTTAGTGACCCTTAGGTCCTAAGGTACATTCCTACCAAGACCAAAAAAAAAACATTAAAAATAATTTTCTCCAACAATCCCCACAAGAATGAAAAACCGATAAACAAATCAGAAATCAGAAAGCGAGAACTACCACTATAGGCAAGAGGTGCACATAAGGTCTTGAACCTTTGCTTGGTGAGAAATTACTGGAACTACTTGATAGACAGTGAACGCGATGTCTTGAAATGACATCGTTTAGTGTAGTTCATAAATAACTTCCATGCGTGATATCTCTCTAGGTACTGTCAAGTTCGTACCGTTGTGTCCATTTTGGCCCTGGACGTATCCCGTTTCTCAAAATGCTCTAGAGAATCAGCTCTATTCCCATCGGAAGCGGCCCACTTCCACATTCATATAGGTGAGTTCCACCAAAAGTGTTTACTTCTACATCCCAGTGCAATTTTAAATTTTAAGACTTAATAAAAGTCATCCTTCACATGCAGTCACACTATCACGTCTACACCATAGGGAAGTGACAGAGAATGAAATTCTCTGATAGTGTTTCCTTTAACCCACCACAAATTAGTTGTCTCATTCAAAACCTTGATCTTAGGATCTCCAGTCAGCAAGGTTGAGTATCCTTCATGGCAAGTTTATTTAATGAGCTTAAGCCTCATCCCCCTTGATGCATTACTTACTATCTCCTTGGACAAACCTTTCGTCAAAGGGTCCGCGATATTCTCAATAGACCTCACAAAGTCAACATAAATAATGCCAGTTGAGATTAGTTGTTTCAGGGAATTATATCTTCTATGAATGTGTATAGACTTCCCATTATAGTTGATGTTTTTAGCATTATCTATTGCAACTTGACTATCACAATGTATAGATATAGTTGGCACAGGCCTATACCAGAGAGGAATGTCTTCTAAAAAGCATTTTATCTAAGCGGCTTCCTCTTTTGCTTTATCTAACGCAATAAACTCTGATTCCATAGTGGATCGAGCTATACATGTCTGTTTGGAACTCTTCCAAGATACAGACCCACCTGCTATAGTGAAAACATATCCACTCGTAAACTTAGACTCTTCTGAGTCTGATATTCCGTTTGCATTACAAAATCCTTCAAGGACGACAGGGTACCTCTCATAATTCAAACAAAAGTTCAAAGTGTACTTCAAGTACCTCAGCACTCTAATAAGTGCATCACAATGCTCCTGCCCCGGATTACAGGTATACCTACTCAACCTACTCTCAGCATAAGCAATGTTTGGTCTCGTACAGTTCATCAAATACATCATACTTCCATAACACGTGAGTATTCAAGTTGTGAAACTCCATTACCCTTATTCTTTTTGAGTCTACAACAAGGATCATACGGAGTACAAGAAGGTTTACAATCAAACTGATTATATTTTTTAAGCACAAATTTAACATAATGAGATTTAATAAGACTATATCCATTAGAATTTCTTCTAATCTTCATCCCTAAGATCACACCAGGGGGACCTAATTCTTTCATGTCAAAGTTCTCATTTAACATGTTATTTGTTGAATTAATTGCATCCATGTTTGTACCAAGTATAAGCATATCATCAACATACAATCATACAATCACACAGGCATCATTCACAAGTTTAGTATAAACACACTTGTCAGATTCATTGATTTTAAAACCACTATAAATCTTTACATGATCAAAATTTTCATGCCACTGTTTAGGTGCTTGTTTCAAATCATACAAAGATTTTTTCAGTTTACAAACTTTGTTTCAGAACCTTTCACTACAAAGCCTTCAGGTTGGTCCATGTAAATTTTTTCATCTAATTCACTGATGTAGTTTTAATAGTGGTAAATAAGGTGATCGTTTCTCGAACTTGTAAAGGTAATGATCTTAGAAAATGATGATTTAAATTAACTCCAGAAAATTCCAGGAGTATGAAAAAGACTAAATAACCTAAAGATGATTTTTGAATAATTTTAAACGGACCAGGAATCAGGAATCAGGTATTTCTAACAACCTATGTGATTAATCAGATAATTCTTTTTAAATTAATTGAAGCGCAAGTAATTGCCAAAATTGGTTTTGTTATGCTAACAAACAGAGGTAAATCACAAGCATGGACTATCAAAATTAATTAACCAAGCATAATCCATCAAGCAAAAGAACAACTGTTGAAAGAAAACCGTTTTCACTATTTAAAACTATTCAATTCTAATAACAAAAGAATTATAAATAATTATTAGAAAATAATTAAATCACATAAAATTGAGAAAAGTACCTTATCCATCATCCCAGTAAATAGACTTAGCTCATGGTAGAGAAAACTTGCTCAAAAGACCTTTTCATTGCTCAAAAAGTTGACAAGGTTAAAGAATAGTGCAAAAGCTGAACAGATACGTTTATAAGTGTTGAAGAACAGGGTTCAGCCGTTACAGAAGTGTTTCTAAGCAACAAAGGTTTAAAAGAATAGGTAACAGGAGCAGTTTGAATCAGCAACACTTGTGGACGTTGCTGTGTTGTCTTCTCAGGCGGTGGTAGATGAAGAACAGCACCGGCGGTGACCGGATCGCTGTCCAGTTCCGGCCAAACTCTGGTGACTCCGAAAATCGATCTCTAGGCTTCTCCCCCCTCCATTTTTCTTGGCTTCTCTTGGTTTATATAGGTTGTAGAAACCCTAGGGAGAGTTCTAAACCTAATAGAACTCTCCAAAACACTCCCAAATTCATCCAAATCCGAATCAAAGTATAATACCCTTTTTCCGGCGAAACTCGGATTTGGGGCTATTTTTCCGGCGTAAACCTCTAATTCTTCACGTGTTTAGTCTTGTATTGGTCCCATCTATCTTGTGTATCAATTTGAGCCGAAAATATCCAAGTTTTACCGTGAATCAAAGTGTCCAGTTGTATGCAGCAGTTCCGTCCGATCCCGTGCTGCAGTTGACTCGGTCAACTCGGGTTGACCGAGTTGACTCATGTTTGACCCGATTTGACCCGATTTGACCGGGTTGACTCAAGGGTGCCCCTTATCCACTTCTTTAAGTAATTTTCTCCATAACTCCTTATTTATCCGATGTACCTACAAAAGCCATAAAACACGTAAAATGCACACTAAAGAGTACTAACCTAATAGGAACTAAGGCGCAATCTAGACACTAAAATCTGTCTATCAAATACCCCCAAACTTACTATTTTTCTAGTCCTCGAGCAAACTACT
Organism: Papaver californicum; assembly: GCA_023531435.1. NCBI lineage: Eukaryota > Viridiplantae > Streptophyta > Magnoliopsida > Ranunculales > Papaveraceae > Papaver > Papaver californicum. The sequence goes on along the minus strand of JAJJMC010004815.1, from coordinate 1,540,049 downwards.
CTAAGAAATGAAACGAAATAAATCATAACTCACTTTCGCAGGAATCGCGACTACATTTAGCATATGCAGTAAGCCGTTAAACCCCTAGGTGTCCCTAGTGGACGAGTTTTGTCTCGTGAGGGTTTACAAGAGGTATACCCACAAAACCTGGATCTAGATCTTAGCAACACGTGAACGATTAAGGGTAGACACTAAACAAGCTAGTTAGATATTCGGTTATAGGGACCATTACCCTTTGTGGATCCAATCACTGTACACGAGTGTTAACTCAAGCGTACTAAAATTCATATCTAAGACAACAAAGTTCTACTTAGAAAGTTATCTAACCACCCATCACATGAACAGACTTAGAAGATGAAAGTTGACTGTAGAAGGTCGCAAATGTTGACCAAGGCGAACGGTGTTTCCCATATCTGTCTGAAGGTCAGTACCAAGATGAAACCTAGTGTGTCGAGATACTCCCCATTTATTTTCAACGGTTACTACTAACTAAAATATTTACAAGTTCCCATGGATCCTGCGTTCCACGCTTTCTTAGGCGACGAAGACAGGGAGAACTTTAAAATTCCAAATACTATTTTTTCTCAATTTTTTTCTAACTTTTTTTTCGATTTTTTTTTTTTGTTTTGTTTTTCTAACTTTTTTTCGATCTTTTTCTTTTTTTTCTTTTTTTTTTTTTTCAATTTTTTTTTTCTTCTGACACTTAATACATGTGTGTTCCCATGGATCCTGCATTCCATGCTTGCTTAGGAGACGGAGACAGGGGGACCACACACATAACTCTTAAAACACTAACGTATTATTCATGTGGGGCATGATCTCAACACACTAAATGTCATTCCAGCGCTAATTAACATGTCGATGCTAGGATCCACCAATACTCTCAGAGAAACACGAAATTTCAAATAATAAAACAGAACGTGATATGGTGGTGACAACTATCATGTTATTTCTAACACCTGAACTCTGTCTCCTTTATGAATAGACCATCTAGCTGGGCACACCAATCCTTATAGCAAAATGGCTAAGTTTCCATCTATCTAGAGTGGTTAGTGTCACCCTGAATTGTTCAAAAGTCGCTAAATTCCGAATTTTATTATTCCTAAAAAGACTCCCTTACCCCCAAACTTAAAATAAACAGTGTCCTCAATGTTTCTAAGTAAAGAACTGGACAAAAATAATAAAATGAGGGAAGATAGTACCTTGTTGCCTGAGCATGGGTTACCTCCCAAGAAGTGCTAAGTTTAAAGTCTTCAGCCAGACTAGAAAAGAATTAGTCACCCCCTTAAATCATATAGCAATAATCGGAACAACTGTGGGTCATTTGAATCAAATAGTGTGCCCCACAGTAGAAGTAAACTGCAGCAAGCTAAGAGGATAAACGATCTGAGTACACCTTGATCCCTATCTAGGTAAACCACATCGACCAGAGGATGAGTTTCTGGCAACTGAGGATCGGTAAATCTAGCTGGAGGATGATCTCGTAAAATTGCAGCGGTGCCTATGTCAGGTCCCAAGCTAGGGACCTTTCTAAGAGTTAATGGTACAGCACATGGAGTATGATAGTCACCCCCAAATTTAAAGTTTTCAGTGTCTCTAGATAGACTAATAATAATTTCACTCGTTTCCAGATCGTCAGATTCTCGAAAATAGTCAACTGCTTCTTCTAAATTACAATCCGGTGGTGCAAAGCCTAACAAAGTATGCACCTCATCAATAACCCTATCATTATTGCCATTAAATCTGTAGTTGGTTAGGCATTTTTCTAATGGATCTTCTAATGGGTTGGGCCTAAGCTCCATCTCACTAGACGGTTTGGATTCCTCTTCTGATGGGCCTAACTTACTACTTATCAGGATATCTGGTGGGTCATGCTTAAAGTCCAACTCATGAAAATCTAATCCAAAGTGGGCTCGACATTTCTCTAATGGGTCTTCTATCAAAGTGTTTGGTAATGTTTTCTGAACTAGGGTCTCCATCATGTTGACAGTTTCTAAGCTGGGGTCCTTCCTAGTAGGTGCTAACAACCTTGGATAAGGGGCTCTAGGCATAAAATCGGTGGCCCGAGGGGTTTCCTCAGGCTCATCAGAGACTTTATCAGTCTCTTCGGCTATTGGGTCAGGGTGAACTACAGTATGTCCACTATCAGGCCCAGTTACTCCGTTGTCCACCAATTTACCATTCCTGAGGGTCGTGACTGCATTCACGTGACTGGATGATTTCTCACCCGTCTCCATTTCATTGACGCCTCTTGGATTGGGTTGGGGCTCTAAACTACTAGCTTGATTCATTTCGACCAGTTCTAGCCTTCTAGATAAGGATTCTAATGGGTTGAGATTTCTATTGCTCTTCCACTGCTGGGTTTTCTCGGCAATGTCACTCAGAAATTGCATCGCCTCAGCAGGAGTGTTACTGTCGAGTTCTCCGATCGACAAGGACTCAACCAAGGTTACAGTCGCATAATCCAAACCCTCATAGAGAATCTGAACTAGACTTAACTCATCTAAACCGTGGTCTGGGCATTGGGACACTAAGTCGTTGAACCTTTCTACATATACATACAGAGACTCTCCCTCTTGTTGAGAAAATGTGAAAATTTTCTGCCTAATTGAGGATATTTTGTTCTTAGGGAAGAATTTCTGAATAAAAGATGAAGTAAGTTGGGCATAGGTCTCAATCGACTGAGGGGCCAAGCTATACCACCATGACTTGGCTCTATCTCTTAGTGAAAAGGGAAATAGTCTAAGTTTAATAGACTCGCCATTCAAGTCTGTAATCCTGATTGTGCTACATAGTTCCTCGAACTCCCTAACATGAAAATAGGGATTCTCGTTCTCTTTTCCTAAGAATAATGGAAGCATCTGGATGATTTTGGGTTTCAGTTCGTAGCTCGCTTCAGTAGCGGCTAACTTGATGCAAGATGGACGTAAGGTCCTGGTTGGATTCCACAAATCCTTCAGAGTTGTCATTGCTGACACGGTCTCGGGAGTGACTATTTCACTCTCAGTTGACTTCTCAAGGTTAAGGTGAACTACCAGTCTTCCACTAATTAACCTCCCTTGAGGTCTCTATCACAAGTTCGCCTATGGGCGTTCTTGGCATGCAAAAATTAAATCCTAACAAGCAATTAATCAAACACAATCGTGCCCTGACTCAACCAAATCAAACCTAAATCTAGCAAACAACAAGCATGATGGCTCCACTTAGATTGTCTCTAGACCAGCTTCTATTCTTTCAAAAAGCAACTGGTTATAATGTTAGCAAACCTCTTAGAACGATCTGAATTAGATTAAGTCGAGGAGAAACAGGAGAAGCTCAATGGAGCTTTGATACCCCTGTCTCTTTGGCACTTTTCCCTGGGTTACAAGGCGGCTCTAATCAACTTAAAATAATCTTCCTGTTCTTCGAGTTAGGCTAATAAAGTAACCCGTATAGTCCTTTTGAACAATTTTCCAATAAGCTCGATACCCTATAGGTCTCTTTCTAGTCAAGATTTTAGGCTTAGGTTCGCGTAGGTTCCGTTTTCCTAAGGCGGGCAAGAAGGAGACGGTGATGAAAATCCGAAACCTTATCTTGTATGGCCAGGCCTTGCCCTTTACTATGCAAAAATTAAGTTCCGTATTTAGTCCTCAACATATATGCATACAAAGGCGTCCAGAAAACCCACTGACAGGAGATTCGTGGGTTGGTCGAAGCTTACCTCCTGTACTAGACGGGCGACGAGCCGTTGAAGTCGACTCGGGCCACTAATATCCTTTTCAATAGTGTGCGAACCCGAGGGGCCGAGACAATATCGTAATTGTCGTCCTTCCCTGCACACAGTTTGATATTTAACTACTCTTCCGTAGGGTTTAAAAATAATAAAATGTCCAAAGTCCCAAAAATAATGTCCAAAAGTGTCCAAAAAATAAAAGAAAAATTACAGAATTAATAAAAATCCTAATACAATTTTCTAAACTAATTAAAACTAATTAAAAAAAACTAAAAATCTAATTAAGAAAAATAAAATCTTCGATCTCTTTTTCGTTCTTTAAGCTTTTCCCTTTTAATTCCAAGTCTTTAGCTTTAATTCCAAAACTTTGGCGTACTTTCTTTTCGATCCAAAATCCAACCTGTAGCAAAAAGAGAAATACCAAAAGAAACGTAAAATAGAACAAAGTAAAAAAATAAAAATAAAAACCTAAAAATAAATCTAAAACCCTAAACCTAAAAACAAGTCCGCGTCGGCGGCGCCAAAAATTGATGTAGTTTTAATAGTGGTAAATAAGGTGATCGTTTCTCGAACTTGTAAAGGTAATGATCTTAGAAAATAATGATTTAAATTAACTCCAGAAAATTCCAGGAGTATGAAAAAGACTAAATAACCTAAAGATGATTTTTGAATAATTTTAAAAGGACCAGGAATCAGGAATCAGGTAATTCTAACAACCTATGTGATTAATCAGATAATTCTTTTTAAATTAATTGAAGCGCAAGTAATTGCCAAAATTGGTTTTGTTATGCTAAAAAACAGAGGTAAATCACAAGCATGGACTATCAAAATTAATTAACCAAGCATAATCCATCAAGCAAAAGCACAACTGTTGAAAGAAAACCGTTTTCACTATTTAAAACTATGCAATTCTAATAACAAAAGAATTATAAATAATTATTAGAAAATAATTAAATCACATAAAATTGAGAAAATTACCTTATCCATCATCACAGTAAATAGACTTAGCTCATGGTGGAGAAAACTTGCTCAAAAGACCTTTTCATTGCTCAAAAAGTTGATTACAAGGTTAAAGAATAGTGCAAAAGCTGAACAGATACGTTTATAAGTGTTGAAGAACAGGGTTCAGCCGTTACAGAAGTGTTTCTAAGCAACAAAGGTTTAAAAGAATAGGTAACAGGAGCAGTTTGAATCAGCAACACTTGTGGACGTTGCTGTGTTGTCTTCTCAGGCGGTGGTAGATGAAGAACAGCACCGGCGGTGACCGGATCGCTGTCCAGTTCCGGCCAAACTCCGGTGACTCCGAAAATCGATCTCTAGGCTTCTCCCCCCTCCATTTTTCTTGGCTTCTCTTGGTTTATATAGGTTGTAGAAACCCTAGGGAGAGTTCTAAATCTAATAGAACTCTCCAAAACACTCCCAAATTCATCCAAATCCAAATCAAAGTATAATACCCTTTTTCCGGCGAAACTCGGATTTGGGGCTATTTTTCCGGCGTAAACCTCTAATTCTTCACGTGTTTAGTCTTGTATTGGTCCCATCTATCTTGTGTATCAATTTGAGCCGAAAATATCCAAGTTTTACCGTGAATCAAAGTGTCCAGTTGTATGCAGCAGTTCCGTCCGATCCCGTGCTGCAGTTGACTCGGTCAACTCGGGTTGACCGAGTTGACTCGTGTTTGACCCGATTTGACCCGATTTGACCGGGTTGACTCGAGGGTGCCCCTTATCCACTTCTTTAAGCAATTTTCTCCACAACTCCTTATTTATCCGATGTACCTACAAAAGCCATAAAACACGTAAAATGCACACTAAAGAGTACTAACCTAATAGGAACTAAGGGGCAATCTAGACACTAAAATGTGTCTATCATTCACCATTTAGAAAAGTTTTCTTTACATCCATTTTATGTATCTCTAAGTTATGAATGATATCAATTAGCAATTAACATCCTAATGGAGGTAATTCTCGTAACAGGTGATGTGTTGTAGAAATAGTGTTAAAAGATTCTATACTTAGACTTGTAAAGATTTGATTTTTAAACCTAATTTTTAACACTAAAAATAAAGAATAGAAATGATTTAAAATTATGGAAAGAACTGAGACTAAGGATTCCACCATTAGCCAATTTTGCAAGTGATTTAGTATTAATAGTTATCTTGCAACTCATATATTCAATTGATTTTAAATATTGCCAAAGTTAGATTTTTAAAATAATAGTTGTAAATCAAAAGTATGAGACATCAATAACTCTAAACTAAGCATGACTCATCAAAAGAAAACACAACTAATTGATAAAAATCACCATTTCAAATTTAATTCAAAGCAAATAATCATAAAAGAATTGTAAAAAATTAATAAAATAAAAATGTACCACTTTATTATTGGATAATGGCTTCTACCATCATCCCAGTGGTTGGGTTTAGCTCATCATGCTCAAAACACTCTCAAAAGATTAGTATATGGCTCACAAGTGCTTGAGAAGAAGAAAAGAAGCTAAAAATAATAAAACAGGAAATCTGCAACGTTGTCTGGGCGTTACAGATTAACTGTTGCAATGAAGCTGAAGATAAATGTTGCTGATGGGTTGAATAAACTGTTGTAGTTGAAGATAAACGTTGCAAACCTGAAGATAAAAGTTGATGATGGGTTGAAGAAACCGTTGTCTTTTATCTGTTAAATTCACGTCTTCTTCAGCAGCAGCAGCACAGAAAGTTCATGAACTGATTTTCTTTGCTCTTTTTAACTTCCTAAGCTCGACCCAACCTTCTTAATCTCTTTTGTGTCTTGATACAACCTTTTTCTACACCACATGAGCAAGGAATCTCTAAGAGAATTCCTTCCTCTTGTTTTCCGGCCAAAAAGTTCCCCGACTCCCCTGATGGCTTTTTCCTCATTCTGTTAGCCTTATATAGGTGTGGGAAACCCTAAGAACTATTCCTTAATCGATAAGGACCCAAAACATCCTCCAAATCCAACTCTAACTCGTGTGTTAAAATCAGGTGATGGTTTTATTTCCGACAGCAAACGAGAATATTTAGCTTGTTTCTAGGTTAGAAACACTCTTATTGACGTGCTTGAACACGTTAAACTTCTTTTCTCTTATTATGATATTGAATTCCTCTTTAAATCCCTTGAAAGTCGTTTCCCAACTAACTCAGAAACATAGCTCACGCAAAAGAAAGTATATCCCGCCAATTTCGGATTTTTGAAATGAAGAAAGGGGTGACCTAATCCAAAAGTGGGGTGCCTTTATCAATTCTCCTAGGTGCCTTTAGTAATTTTTTTCGGGTGCTTTTATCACTTTTTAAGCTAATTTTTTCACAAATGTTTATTTCTCAAAAATACCTACAAAGACATAAAAACCCATAATAAGTACAAAATCGAGCACTAGCAATATAGAGAACTAGGAACAAATTAGACACAAAAATGTGTCTATCAACAGGTGAATAAGTATCAAAGAAATCTACACCTTCTTTCTGTTTATAGCCTTTAGCTACTAACCGCACGTGTGTGAAATGTGTGGTTGCACCAACTAGCCCATTGCCTAAGTTCTCTCCCCCACATTAAAGTGTGTTGATCCAAATGGCCACTCTTAGATGCAATTTTCTTAGTAATATGGAAAGACAACATCTTTAGTTTCTCCTATGTGGGACTAAAGGTAGTATCCTTAGTGACCCTTAGGTTGGAATGAAGAACTCGAAAGTATTTTGTCCAAAAAGATAAGTCTTGGTTGACCTACACCCGAACCCGAGCCCGGCCCGACCGCCCGGACGGACGGCGGCGTGCTTCGAAGCAGCGCACGTGTGTGAAATGTGTGGTTGCACCAACTAGCCCATTGCCTAAGTTCTCTCCCCCACATAAAAGTGTGTTGATCCAAATGGCCACTCTTAGATGCAATTTTTTAGTAATATGAAAAGACAACATCTTTAGTTTCTCCTATGTGGGACTAAAGATAATATCCTTAGTGACCCTTAGGTCATAAAATCCATTTTTACCAAGACCAAAAATAAAACATTAAAATCATTTTCTCCAAGACAATCATTATGTCGGAAGGGTTGATTCCATACGGAAGGATATCCTCAATTAAGCTATTCATATTTCTTTCAACCCATATACTCACCTTAGAACGAGCTACTTCTCCCTATGTGAAATCAACAGATTCGGCATCTGCTTTATAGGATGCACGTAAACAGGATCAGGAATAGGCGAATTTGATATCTAAATTCCGTTAACAAAAGAAAGTTTGGGACCTTCACCACCGGTTTGAATTAGTTCGTCGACAAGACGAGTACTAACTGAGCTAAGATCGTTTCATATCGAGAAACTCTAATATTTGTTTCAAGGTTTTACCACTTGCACCTCAAGCAAATATGCCTAGAGCAGCGAAAATCAAGAATGGAGAGAATGAGAAATTCTTTATCTTTCGATTCGTTTAACCAAAGGTTTTCAAGGATTTTTATACATGAAGTTATCTTAATACCGTCTGCCATCGTAACAATCTTAATTATACCATTATTGTTTGATCTTGTCTCTTGTACCATATTAAGACGACCCTCAACGATTACCTGAAATACAGCAGCAGAATGACTAACCAAAGAGAAAGAAGATTGAACTACTTCTCCATATTCTGATTTTGATTGGCTCTCTATGGGTCCAAATATGATATATTATTACCAGTGAGTTAGTGACGCAATAGATGATGCTCATAATACCATATAGATGTTTTTTTCAGCGAGGACATATGGCGACAAATACTGGGATTGTTACGAACCTGAAGGAAATCGTCATCGTGAAGTAGAGCATGAAAGGTAATCTTCCCCAAAACATCTTTACGAATAGTATCGTCGTTGTGAACCTGAGCATGAAAGGCGACATGATGTCGGTCATCGTTATGAGGAAGATCGAAACCATGAAGTCAGGCACGAGAGCCAATCTGACCCCGTCATCGTAATGAAGGAAATCGTCACGGCGAAGAAAAGTATGAACAACAACCAGGTCCCTATTGAATCCGACGTGACAAACGCAAGAGCATAGATTATCGTGTAGCAGATAATCGTTCGATGAAATCCAGGAAAGAAAGAAGAACAGACTCCCTCAGGAATGAACGAATCCCCAGGGAAACAAAGGGAGAATCTTCACGAATCAAGTAGCTTATCAAAAAGAAGACCAGCGACATGATTGAAGAAGCATTTTCCGGGAAAATTGAGGGAAGAAACACAAGATATCTTAGCAATAAAAAGGTTTGTGGACTCTCCGCTTGTTGACAAGATAAGATAATTCTGCCCACCTTTGAATTTCATTCAACCTCAGTTTAGGGAATTTTTTTGATAGAAAGAATGACGATCCAGTGGAGCACATCCTGCATTTCTAGGCTTCCATGAGTTTATGAGGAACGACGAACTACTTTTCAGAATTCCTTCCCGATAACTTTAACCGGTAAAGCTTTTAACTTGGTTTCCTTAATTAGAAATGAATTCGATTGCAAACTTTGGATGTGTCGGATGCGGTTTTGGAGCAGTACAAAATTAACTCCGGAAGTAAAAAGGGGAGCATCCACTTATTACTTTAACGAAAAGAAACGAATGAGAGTTGTTTGTGCCAAAAATCTCTTCAACACAAAACAACCAAAATTATCAAAAATCAATCAAAAGAAAAGAGAAGAAATTGAACACTAGAGATTTAACGTGGTTCGGCTATTTTTAGCCTACGTCCACGGATAATAAAGTTGGAATTTCCATTAATCTTTCTGTTACAGTTGAAAATGAAGTAGAGGAAGCCTCTCTTGGGCCTTCCTCCACCCAAAAGTCTTCCTAAAAGTCCCTCCCTTCTTTGTTTCTAAACTTGTATTTATAGGTACAAAGCTATGATAATTATTAAAAAGCCCTTCGCCACATGTCATCATAGTTTGCCACGTGTCGATGAAGATTCTTCTATGCTCGTCACGTGTTCTTATCATCTTTATCTTCAATATGATCTTTATCCAAAAGTTGGTGCGGAATTGACTTGGTCTATCGGGATTGACTTGGTGCATCGAGATTGATGACGTCGTATCGGGATATGATGACGTCGCGTCGTGCCAAGATGGGTATCGTACTTGATGACGTCGTATCGGGATCGATCAATGACGTCACTCCGAGAAATGATGACATAGGGATCGATCCATGCCGTCGCCCCGAGAAATGATGACATAGGGATCGAACCATGACGTCGCCCCGTGAAATGATGACATAGGGATCGAACCATGACGTCGCCCCAAAAATGATGACGTCGGATCGAACCATGACGTCGCATCGTGCCAAGATGGGCATCGTACTTGATGACGTCGTATCGGGACATGGTGACGTCGCATCGAGAAATGATGACATCACTTCGTGGGAGATTCATTTTATCCCTAACAACTTGCCCCCTTTTCTTGAGAGTTGTTTGAAGAAAAACTCTTAAGAAAATTTATTTTACGTCTCGCCCGAATCATTATGAGGGGGTTGATGTTGCTTATGCATTTCCATGTTATGTTGCATTTTTGTCCCTGCAAAATAAAATTATATATATATATATATATATATATATATATATACTGATCGTTAGTTTTCTACCGCAAGATTCCTTTGAACCTTGGATTGGAATTTTTTGCGATGTCCTTTAATACTGCTTTAGAACGTGCATAATCCGATCCTTCATTGCTTAGCAAGCGTACCACTGTGCCTATGGTTCTGCTACCACCATCTTGATCCAATCTTTCCGATGCTTGATCGTGCCTTTTATAATTTCATTTTTTGTTAGTTTCATCATTTTGTGCTTTATCTAGCTTTCCTTAATCAAGAATTTTCTTTCGTAACTTCTTTCTTCTTTATTTTGATATGTTGTTTCCTGCACAAGAAAATTTGATATAGTAATCTTTTTGGTTATCATATGATTTTCCGAGTACCATGAATTGAAGTACTTTTTACCTCAAATCATGTTGTTCGAGATCCCACACATACGAAACAAACCCGGGCCAGGGGTAAGATACAGGGTTGGTCCCGAACTGTACTTTGAAAATTGATAAACCAATAATTAGGAACTCCTTCTTGATTAAGAATTTCATTGTTAGCGAAACTCTATAAGGATGTTTACCTTTTGACTTTGATTATGTCGTCAATCGCAACGATATCCAGAATATGATGTTCCTGGAATAATTTTGAGCGCTCAAAGTATATGAAATTCCGGGATTAATGGAATTTTGATTATGTTAATAATCATAGTATTTTCCAAGATATGATGTTCCTGGAATAATTAAATTGTTTGGGCAAAAATTCTTATCAACCCAAAACAACCAAAGACCATCATCTGGTGGGCTTCATAAAGCTCATTCATTTAATTTCGAATGTTTCTCTGAGTTCGAGTGTCCAAGTTGAAAATTATGAGTGTCCTTGGTGCGGGCAGTTGTCCAAATTGAGGGGCGTGAACCTGCAGCCATTTAAAAATAGAATTTTGCTGCAAATCTTACAGATAAGCGCACATTAGTGTAATAATATCACTCCATGCGTTTTAACCAAAAATGATAAATTGATTAATAAACTATCTTTCATCCAATTATTGAATCTTGCATAAATGTATAAGTCAGTCAGGAATTCAAATTCAAAGTAGCAATCAGAACGGGTCACATGTCAGGTTATTCATTGGGCGCAATTTTCTTAATACGCTCCAAAGCCTATTTGCGCCAGACATTCCGATAATTGTGGTGGGTGGCATTTTAGCCTTTTCTCCTTGAATAAGAATCATTTTCATGACTTATACAAACAAGAAAAATTAAAGCAAGAGAAAATTTTAGATTGAAGAAAAATATGGAGTACTTAGCTCTTTCACGAGAGTCTTGCCGATTAATATCACAAATTGTAGTCCCGAGATAAGTACCAATGTAGATGAAAGTGATAAAGATGTGAAAAGCCTAGCGGGCAAAAAATGAAGAACCACTAGAAGAAGCCTAAGGAAAATGTTGAAGCTATCCAAAAGCCTGTCCGTTGTCAACTAACATGGTACTTTTCATGTCTGTAATTATTAAAGAAAAAAGATCCCATGTACAGTTTCGTCTTCTGGTGGGCCTTCTACATCTTCTAAATGAGTGGCTGGTCTTGGATATTCATCTGCGTTTTCTGTAGCTTCACAATTTGCTATCCAAAAGTTTGGGCTGCCAGCTTCATTTGCAAGTGAGTAAACAAAATGAGATCCCAGATTGAGTGTCCAGAACTAATTGGATTACTTATGATGCCAAGGGTTAGCAAGAGCAAGCCAAGAGTTTGGGAAGACCCAAGACCATTTATATGGAGTTAGGAGAGTCCAGACTTTGTATGCAATTTTGCTTCAGAGTAGTCGACGCCTTTATTATTGCAATCAACGGTCATCTTCTCATTGACCCAATGAAGCATTTCCATTCAAAGACTGACACAGCTTCATCACGAGTAGTCGACTTGTAAGATTCCCCTTTAGTGCTAGTGCTACAAATTGCAGCTGTTTTCTTCAGTTTTTCAATATTTGAGGGCTCAAACACAATCTTCTTAATCACAATGCCCCGGACTGGACAACTAGGGATCTCTTTGGTGCACAAAGCACTTCACAGTTTCAACATGCCCAATTGTCTGTTCACGTCCAACATCATGAACATCCGCTTCAGTTTGATTGACACCGATGGCTTTATCATCCTCCTGTTCAAGTAGTTTCTCTGGATAATCATCACTTATTGCTTGTTGGTGTTCCTGATTCCTCACTTGCCGATCTTTCTCTGTCCATAGTCTGGTTAAGATTCTCGATGTGACTCGTTTGATGTAGTCAAGAGGTCCTGCAGTAGAAGTGGGCAGATGGGAACCAGCAGTAGCAGGATGAGGGGCCAACACAGGAGCATTCATATAAGAATCAAAAATTAAAAAATCAAGAACTCTTTTCATCAACCACTTCAGATGTAAGAAAGAGAAATGCAAAATCAGTTGAGCTCCACCCCCAATTTCCCTTTGATTCACTTGAGTTCTGCTTCCCAGGTGTAGAGCAAATGATGATGATATTGTTGCAGATTGTTTGTCTCTGAAGCATTTTCTCAAAATTAGATGATATTCCTAGCCTAAACCAGTACCACCAATATTTCCTCTTAACTTTTCTGAACCTCTATAATCCACCATAATTCAAACCATGTCAAATCTAACTCATAAAAGAGCAAATCCAAAATATAAGAAAAACAACCTGCATGAATGAAAATCAACAGGTCTATCGACAAACATATTATGAAATAGCTTTGTGTCGATTACAAGTTCAATACAGGGTTAATACAGGTTGACAAGCATTAGTTTTCTCAAAGTATGGCATTACAGGTTTCAAACAGACCAAGTACAGGTTGACAAGCAAGGGGTTGGAGTGGCAGGTGATGTCATGGGTTTACATTTGTATCAAAAGTCCCTACCAAACAGGACAGCAGCACCAAGTTCAGAAATTCTCAGGTTTAAGACTCTTTAAGAGAAAATTCATTGAAAATTCATCACTCAATGATATTCAGAAAAATTAGTATTGTTGGAAAGATGAGGAAGACTTATTTAACATAAAAATGGTAGGTAAAAATGATAAGGTGTAAAACTGAGTTAAAAGTTCTCATGAAAAAAGGAACATGATAACGTTGTCAGAAAACTTCAGGTTTAAGACTTTTTAAGAGAAAATTCATTGAAAATTCATCACTCAATGAAATTCAGAAAACTTAATATTGTTGGAAATCTGAGGAAGACCTCTTTAACATAAAACTGGTATGTAAAAGTATTGGGGTTTATATCTGTGTTAAAACTACTCCGATAAACAGGGCAGGAACATATTTCAGAAAGAAAGAAAAATCAGTTTTCGAGAGGTGTACATCAGTGTCGAAAGGTCTCAATAAAACAGAACTAAAATGATTCTTAAGTTGAAACCACTGCTGAAGGTATACAATGGAAATAGCAATCAAATAATTGGGGAAAATAATAAATACTTATCTCTGCTCTTAAAGTTGCTGCTGCAACTTTGCTCTTTGCTAGAGTTTCTTATTCCATTGATATCGCCTACGAGTTGACTACCCCCATTACCCTTGCTTCTTTGATTTAAACTGTTAATTGCTTCCTTACATTGATTTAAGCTGTTAATCCTTAGCACAATTAACAGGCGAAAACCAGGCTGACGTAGAATGTTGATCTCTTTTACTTATTTGTACGATTCAACTGAAATCTAATTACTTCTTTCAATGAGGCTCTCTTTCCCTCTCTAAAGTTCCAGAGCTCTTGTTCTCCATTTCTCATTGCCGAGTCTTTCCAGTTCATCCTTCATCTTGATAACTAAAGATCATATCCCAGGTTAGCCTTGTCATTTTTTAAGTGATTCGATATCACTTGCCAGAGTATCCTTCTAGTATTTCAGTCTCATTTCATACGACACAATTTCAAATCCAAGATCAAATCAAAGGCATACCCATCTCAATAAATCCTCCACAGAACTCTGTACAACCAAAACTTGAATCATAACCATTATAACTTTACCACTCCAGTTCAGGTAATTTCACATAAACCTTGCATGCAATCTGCTGTTGACTCAAACATGGAACTGACGGTGATTTCCAACACCGCTCAATCTTCTTTCCTACATTCATACACATATTCAAAACAAATCCAATCATTCAAATCATCCATACAACCATGAATATTGCAGCAGTAGCATCATTATTCCATATTTTTTCTCTACCCATGCTATCACAACTCATTTTCACAATCTTCTTAAACCCATCTTTTTACTCTGGTTGAACGTAGGATTGAAGAAGTACTTTTTGCACCTTCTGGCAAAATCAGGAGGCAATACTGACTGCTTTCTTGGCTGCGGCCAACTCCTTTTCGTAAGACGTTAAAGCTACTTCTGCACTCCATCCATGGAACTCAATACCTGATTCACATTTTCATAGAAAATACCCCATTGTACACATTTCTTGATATATTGAGCATCCACAGTAACAATAGTACCAGAAGATTGATAACTAGAACTTAAAATCATCGTTGTTGTTTGTTGTTGTATTTCAAGCATTTTCACGAACGCCATGTTTGCATTCTGCTAATAATGGAGATACAGCATTGAGGTTGATTTCCAATCCATTCTACACTTCCTTCCCTACAATTGAGACAAACCCAATGTTCTATTCATTCACAAATTCTGAAGAGCACACATCAATCTCATTGATTCACTCTTTTGAAACAAAAATATTGTCTTGTTCGGTTTTGTTCACAGGGCAAGAATCCCCAAATCAACCAAAATTTTGACATTCAATGCTTTCGAAAATCATTTGGTGGGTTTTGTAAACCAAACTTTGTTGATAATAAATTTTCATCAAAGACTAAAATTAATTTATGAAATTGCAACAGAATTTTGTTTTGGTTCAAGAACATGCCCTTGTTTTCCTTAATCAAGCTAACAGATATAAGAAGAAAAATTAGCCTTCTGAACTAATTGACAATGAAAAATTATCCCTTTTGGACAAACTTTTAAATAAAATTAATGAGAAAAATTCCCAAACCAAAATTTTGTCACTTAATGTTTTCTGAATTTTTAACATGGGTTTGTAGAAGAAGTTTTTGTAATTGTGAATCAGATTTTTTCAAAGATGATACTTTAGTTCCTTTACATAAAATCAGATTTTTTCGAAGAAGTTTATTCTGCTATTGTAAAAGAAGATTTTGCAACCGTAAATCTTGCAACTGTGAATCAGATTTAGAAAGGTAGGATAAATCCTTTACGCATCCCTGTTTCTAGCGCCAAATTGTTTGTGCCAAAAATCTCTTCAACACAAAACAACCAAAATTATCAAAAATCAATCAAAAGAAAAGAGAAGAAATTGAACACTAGAGATTTAACGTGGTTCGGCTATTTTTAGCCTACGTCCACGGATAATAAAGTTGGAATTTCCATTAATCTTTCTGTTACAGTTGAAAATGAAGTAGAGGAAGCCTCTCTTGGGCCTTCCTCCACCCAAAAGTCTTCCTAAAAGTCCCCCCCTTCTTTGTTTCTAAACTTGTATTTATAGGTACAAAGATATGATAATTATTAAAAAGCCCTTCGCCACATGTCATCATAGTTTGCCACGTATCGATGAAGATTCTTCTATGCTCGCCACGTGTTCTTATCATCATTATCTTCAATATGATCTTTATCCAAAAGTTGGTGCGGAATTGACTTGGTCTATCGGGATTGACTTGGTGCATCGAGATTGATGACGTCGTATCGGGATATGATGACGTCGCGTCGTGCCAAGATGGGTATCGTACTTGATGACGTCGTATCGGGATCGATCCATGACGTCACTCCGAGAAATGATGACATAGGGATCGATCCATGCCGTCGCCCCGAGAAATGATGACATAGGGATCGAACCATGACGTCGCCCCGTGAAATGATGACATAGGGATCGAACCATGACGTCGCCCCAAAAATAATGACGTCGGATCGAACCATGACGTCGCATCGTGCCAAGATGGGCATCGTACTTGAT
Organism: Papaver californicum; assembly: GCA_023531435.1. Lineage (NCBI taxonomy): Eukaryota > Viridiplantae > Streptophyta > Magnoliopsida > Ranunculales > Papaveraceae > Papaver > Papaver californicum. The sequence goes on along the minus strand of JAJJMC010004815.1, from coordinate 1,523,821 downwards.
GACGTCGTATCGGGACATGGTGACGTCGCATCGAGAAATGATGACATCACTTCGTGGGAGATTTATTTTATCCCTAACAAGAGTCGTACAGATTTCACGTGGAGATTCCGTCAAGAAGTTAGTGAAGTTGGATAAATAGATGATGACCTCGTGATTGAACCGTACAAGAGCGTTTTGTTGGATGACCGGTTTGGGGCTTACAATTTGTTTACCGTGCAAATAGAGCGGACAGATATATAAGAGCGGAGAAATATAAGAACGCAAATTTGTCACAAACTATAAAGGAACGAAAGAAAAATATTTCACTGAAAGCGGGAAGGAAAGAAAAATGTTTCAATAAAAGCTGGAGCTAAAGATAGAGCGAAAGGAGCAAAAAAAAAAAAAGTTTCAATAAAGGCTGGAGGAAAAGAAAAATATTTCAATAAAAGAGCTGGAGCAGTAAGAACAAACAAAATTTTTTTGATAAAAACAGGAGCGGAAGAACAGAAGCGGAAACATTTTAAGAAAAGCTGGAACCAAAGGAGCAAAATAAAAACGTTTTGCAAAAGAGCTGGAGCGGAAGAAAGAAAATGTATCATAAAAAGCTAGACACAGTCAACATATAGACCAGAAATTGTACATTCATTATTCGCATACATAAGAGCTTCCCGACGGTAATGATATGCCGAGAAAATTGTAAAGAACGCATGGAGGATATACATCGATTAAAGATGAGCTTTACAAAAAGCCAATTGCAATAGAACCAAATCTACATCGTGTTTCCCCAGAGACAGACACCAATTGGTCGCAGATTCACATAAAAGGTGTTGAGGAATCATTCCGGAGGCAGAAGCTCGGAGAATAAACTTCTATCTCAAGGATACTTCTATCCATATACACAGCATGACCCAAAAGAAAACACCAAGAAATGCATGATTTCTCAATTACACGACCCTCCCCTTCGGAGACCGTAAAACGAGCTACACTGGGTTGTGAGTCTGTGGCCATTGAACAAATCGATTAGATATTAACTTCTCGCAACACCTGGGGGCATCAGATAATTTTTGTTTGCGGCCCACTATTTTACCAAGTCGGCTGAAGCAGTCGCTCTTATGAGGTAAAAACACGATAAATATGTCAGGTTGAAGATAGTGAATACAAAGAAAAAATGTCGATAATGATTACGAGTGCGTGCATCAGACTGTTATCTCTATTAAACAAGGAAAATATGGGGAAAAAATTGTGTTCATATAACATGCGAAAACCGATGGTGAAGATGGAACAATTAAGGGATAATAGGTAGTTAACTACGAGATGCAGGTAAGTCCTCAACGATTCTTCTGTACTATGAATTTAATTTTTAACCCATAAATAGCCTAGCGAATTTGAGGGCTAACAAAAACTATTTAGGGGTTATTTTTTAATCATCCAATGGAAGAAGCTAAGGGATGATCTAGGGTATATAAAAATACTAAAATATCCTTTTACTTATCAAATAATTACCACAAAACCGTCTACTAATAAAAGTTTGAAACCCTAAACCAAAAATCTAAGATGTTATAATCGATAGTTTCGTGTTTGTGTTAACTACCGATCATTGTGTTGTTCTTCATTGTCCATGAACTTCAAGCACAATCGGTAGTTATGTTTAGCCATAAACTACCGATTAATTAACTGGACAAAAATTTAGTGGTAGTCGGTAGTTTCATGTACGGTTAAACTTCCGACTATACTAGTTAGTTATACTCAAAAACATCGAACACAATCGGTAGTTATTTGTACACCTAAACTATCGATTATTCTACTGGATCCAAAATGACACATAATCGGTAGTTAATCTTTTATGTAATTACCGATTGTAGTGTGTCCATATGCTCAATTGGTTGATAATGTAGAGCCCGTGCTACCGATTATGCATAATCAGTAGTTTAGTTGATTTTTTAAACTACCGATTGTAATTGTACAAAATGTTGAAATTTTATAAAAATATTTGATTTTCAATTTGGGGCTACTTATGCATAATCGGTAGTTTAGTTGAT
>JAJJMC010004815.1:1464135-1521793 GCA_023531435.1 Papaver californicum | reverse complement strand
GGGGCTACTTATCATAATCGGTAGTTTAAGAAATTCTTAAACTACCGGTTGTAATTGTACAAAATGTTGAAATTTTACAAAAAAAATTCGGTTTCCAATTTAGGGCTACTTATCGTAATCGGTAGTTTAAGAAATTCTTAAACTATCGATTGTAATTGTATAAAATGTTCAAAGTTCACAAAAAAAATCGATTTCCAATTTGGGGCTACTTATCATAATCGGTAGTTTAAGAAATTCTTAAACTACCGATTGTAATTGTACAAAATTTTGAAATTTATAAAAAAAATCGATTTCCAATTTGGGATTACTTATCATAATGGGTAGTTTAAGAAATTCTTAAACTACCGATTGTAATTGTACAAAATGTTGAAATTTTATAAAAAAATTCGATTTCCAATTTGGGGCTACTTATCATAATTGGTAGTTTAAGAAAGGAGGGTGACCTCTTCTCATTTATGCACCTCCAATACATTTTAACTCTCCAACTTCGAAGAAATTAGTGGCTCAACCTATTCTCAACTAAAACATCAACTTTTTTCATTTCTTTTCCTCTACCGATTCTTCTACTCCTTTTACCCTTAAGTACTCCATTGAAAATGGCTCCAAAATCTTTACCTAAAAAACCAAAGAATGGAAAGGAAAAGATGGTGATAGAGGAGTCCAAAACCATTGAAATCAATTCGTCAACCGATTCCGAGACAACTTACTATGTTTTGGATCCTCAATGCATTTTAAGGGACAAAGACTTGTCAAGCATAAACTCATACTACAATGATGCTGGAGAGTACATAGGTCCACTACGGGCTGATCCTAAGGGGGACGAGAGAAGAAGTAGAATTCGGTTGAAACTAGGACCAAGTCCAGAGTAACAAGGAGTGGAAGAATTTCATGAGATCAATGAGATTGATCAATTTGAACTTCTATGATGAGTTTTTTTTCGTTTTTCAGATGTTTTTAGTTTTTTTAAAACATGTTTAATGAACAATATGTAGTAAGTTTATTTGAACAAGTTTTTCTCCGGATGTTGAAATAGTATTACGAAGTTAGATGTTAAGTAAAATCGACATATTCGGTAGATAACTATGTTTCTAAACTACCGATTACATACAATCGATAGTTATTTATTTCTCGTGCTACCGATTATCCACAATCGGCAGTTATTTATGTTCACTAACTACCGATTGTTGCAATAAAAGTCCTGGACAACAAAACCATTATAATCGGTAGATAAAATTGATCTTTAAACTACCGATTACAAAGTTAAAATGTTAAAAGTTTAATTCATTATATGTTTACAATCGGTAGATATAAATTTTCAATACCTACCGATTGTGAAAGATGAAGAGTTCGAAATTTTGGAAATTTTAAAAAATTCAATTTGGTGCAACTTACATAATCGGTAGTTTAAGTACTCCATTAAACTACCGATTGTACAATCGGTAGGAAAATAAATCACGATCCTTCCGATTGTACAAAACTAAAACTCAAAAAATCAATTTAAAACACTTTCGATTTCTAATCCAAAACTAACTCAAATCATTTTCTAATAACTAAATTAATCAACTAATTAATCAAAATTAACACTAATTAAGCAAGGATAGATTAGTCATTATAAAAATTAGATGGATAAGGGATGTATTGAGATTACTTTAAAATGATTTTATTTTATTTTATTAGTCGTCCCTAATTAATTTTTAGTAGCTCTCAAAAACGCCAGCATAAATAGACGTATCATTTATGTGACTTCTTTCTATTAAAGGGAAAAGCTAAAAACTTAAAACGTTTTTCTATTAAAGGGAAAAGCTTAAAACAAGTTGTCATTCTAAAAGACTAGAACACCCTCGCATGCACTTTGCACGTGATCCTGTACTCTTTTTGTCCTAGTTGTCCATAAACTCAAGTGGCAATTTTTGTAATTATCAAAGGTGCAATATAGTGCAAATTAAAATAAGTACATGTCCCCATCGGTTTATCAGATGAGACCCGTCTCTCTTTCTCTCTCGCTCACACTTACCGAAGGTAATAGCAACGTTTCGAAACGCTGTTTTCAGTTAAAATACCATTTTACGCTTATATAATTTTTTCATAAGCCACACATGTTGTAATGGTATAGGAGTAAAATAGTCTAAAAAATTGCAGCTTCACTTTGCTACATTGAGAGTAGTTGGCTTTATATAGAATAGATCTATAAAAATAATAGAAAGAAATTAAAAAAAGATGTCACCTGTGAGCATTCCCAAAACAGGTAAAGGCCTTAATAATTTTATCTTGATCAAGACAATAAGAGAGGCTGACGTCAATAGATAAAAAAGACATTGATAATTTAATAAGTTACTAACTACCTTACCTTTGTTGTCGTTAGTTGACGATGTATGTAGATGACAAAGTAAGCTAAGTTCAGATTGTTTTTTATCATGAAAAAAGGGAAAAATTAAAATTAAGTATTTCTTCTTTTCCATTTTAGATAAGAATTTTACAGTTTCTAGGTATATTAAAAAAATAAAAAAATAAAAAACTTTTGTTTATATTTAAAAAAGTTATTTTTAAACATAAATTGTTATTACTGTATTAAGAATATTTATAGTTTTATAACAAAATTTAAAAATATTATTGGTAGTTTTATTAAAAAGTATAATAACTTTTAAATATTTTAAAATTAAAAATTAACCTTAAACCCTCTTTTAAAATGGAATGGAAAGAATATATAGCAATAGTAACGAGAAAGAAGAAGTTGAGAAATTTATTTGGTTGATGTAGAGCAAGAAGCTCATGATGATGCAGTGAGAGTAATTGTGATAATGGGTCGTATGCCATTTTCATGGATGGCGAAAGAGAGTTGCGCAAGAATTAAATACCGATAGTTTAAGCCTTTTGGAGTCCTAAAGGGAGTCAAATTTACAATTTGTGGCGGCTACGTTTCTTTATATAATTCTAGAAGGAATATAACATGAAAATATCATCATGTGGTCGTCACTACGTCAAAAATGGGATATATTTGACAGGAGGTTTTATGATAATTGACAGGAATTGTCTGTCATAGCATCTTTGACGAGCAGATGCTATCGAATCCGTGTAGCTTTCGATAACCATTATCACGCTATGTTTTTGACGGGTATGGAAAAGAAGCCTTATATAAGGGCTTTTTATTCCAATAAAGGGGTTTTTTATTGTTGAAGGCTAATCTAAATATTGATAAGAGATACCCTATGATAATAGCAAATACGTATATTATCCTTTATTCTATAACCTAAATAAAAAACCTATTAAAACCTAAACAAAAAATTCTTGTTCTTCCCAACCGTAAATCTGCTTCTCTTATACTCTCCTTCTCCTCATTTTCTTCTCCATCAAATTCATCGTCTTCGATTAATCGTCGATTCGAAAATTTATAATCGTCAATCTAACACTATAATAAAGATGACAAATTCTACTAAAGGTATAGAAGGTAGCATTGATTTGAATCAAAATCAATCAAACAAAGAAAACCGAACTCATCAAGAAATTGAAGAACATACCGACGGTAAAGGCAATCAAACTCCCCAACCACAACCAATGGTGTATATGAGGTATGATTCTACAATAACCCATGTTATTTTTCTCCCTTTTGTGATTGTAATGTGTTAGAATGATTGATTTCAAAGAAAAAAAATTAATTTTCCAGAAACATTTACGGTTGGGTTCTGTTCAAATATCAACCGTAAATATAAGTTCTCAAGAACTTACGGTAGGGAATCCAACCGTAACTGGGTTTTTTCTAAATTTTACGTTTAGGTTATTTCCAAACCCAACCGTAAATCGGGATAAAGGAGATGAAGATGAAAGTTTAAGGTTGGGTTCGATTCTGAACCCAACCATAAACTATTTTGCAGTAAAAAAAATGGTATTTACGGTTGGGTTCGGTTGTCAATTCTCAACCGTAAATTATCCTGAATAGTTCAACTTTTTTTGATAATTATTTACGGTTGGGTTCGATTGTCAATTCTCAATCGTAAATTCTTCTGGATAGTTCAAAATTTTTTTGATGATTATTTACGGTTGGGTTCGATTGTCAATTCCCAACCGTAAATTCTCCTGGATAACTCAATTTTTGTTTTGGTGATTATTACAGTTGGGCTCGATTGTCAATTCTCAACCGTAAAATCTCCTGGGTAGTTCAACTTTTTATTGATGATTATTTACGGTTGTGTTCAAATGTCATTTACCAACCGTAAACATGGCTTTAAAGCCAAAACTAACCGTAAATGTTTTTACGGTTGCGTCTGATATGTGTAACCCAACCCTAAAGAATTCTGAATTTTCAAATTTTTGGTTATTTGTGTTGAATTGTTTGGAAATTATCTAACTTGTGCTTTCAATTTGTATTGATTGTATGTTGTAGGAATAAGGATAGAGCAAAACCCAAGAACAAGAGGGGTAATAATTTAAAACCGATTGATCACACTCCCACCCCTCCCCACGAAGTTCATTTAGGGGTGGATAATAGAGGCTTGAGAAAGAACGATAAGAAGAAGAAGAATTTTGAGGTAGGGGTGGTAGCTCTAGACAAGAAGTACTACCTCAAGATGAATCCCATTTTTTTGAAGACTTCGAAGATCTACCTGTGGTGAGTGGAGGTGCGCTTGTGATTAGAGAACTACCACAAGAGGAAGAATGTGATGAAGAAGAGAAGGACGGAGAATAATTTTTCGATCAAGGCAAAGGTAAAGAAATTGTTTTCGCTTCGCCTCAACCTCAAGTGAAGGAAAGAAAGCCAAGGAAGAAACCTTCACCAAAAGGCAAGCATATTCCCAAAGGCAAAGACATGTTGTTGCCAAAGAAGAAGAATGAAAGACTTTGGGGTGAGGCCCCAGACAGGTCTGCAATATTATTTGGTTATCCGCATTCATTGGCTGCCAAAGTTGCTGAGACTAGGGTATTAATCTAAAAACTTCTCTTGTTTTGTTAAATTTCCGTTTGTTTAACTCAAGTTATAACTTGTTGGTATGATTTTGATTAAAAAGATTGTTTTTATTCTTTTGTAGGATCATACACAGGCCGTGAAGAAATTGGTTCGTCAAAGGGCTCAACATTGGCTGTTAGCTGAAGAATGTAAAGCCGTCCATGTTCTCGTAAATGGTACAGGGTTAGCTCCCGGAATTACCAATTCTATGTTGGAATATGACAGTGTTACCTGCACAGACTTCAGGGAACGTTATTGGCCTGAAACCTATACGTTTTATCTCCCATTCGACGAGGTGACAATAACGTCGGATGATGTCAAGTCAATTCTTGACTTACAAGTTGAAGGAAAAGCCGTGTATGAACATTTTGACAACAACATGTCTTGGAGTGATCTTTGTGTCCTTGTTAAAGACACACTTGGATGGGAGAAGACAGAAGCCGAGTTAGAGTTTAAACTGGCTGCTGGAGATAAACCGGGTGAAGTTCCGAAGAAAGGTTTAGGTATGACCAAGAAGATCTTGTCGCGTAGTCTGAGGGAGAAGTTTGGAGGAACCCTGCAATTGAAAAAGGATGGGGTCGTCATAGATGAAACTAGAGCTATGCGTACAGCCATGGCGTATCTGTTATATATGCTTGGTACCTTCTTCTTCGCTGACAACTCAGGAAATATGGTCAATGCTCCCTTTCTACAGTGGTTGAAGGATCTCCAAAAGAAGCATGAGTGGGGAACTTCCACCCTCGCTTACCTACTTTCCAACCTTAGAAAAGCTTCGATGGTTAGAGGTACTGAGATTGCTGGGAATACTGTTCTTCTTCAAGTAATTTATTGTTGGAATTTCAATGTTTAACTTTAACTTTTTTTTGCGCGTTATCTTATATTAATATTTATTATCTTCATAGGCATGGGTCTATGATCACTTTCCGAGCCTGGATCCTAAGACGGAGTGGAGCGGTGATTTTACTGGACCTACAGGAAAGAAATTCATATTCACCGGTACTCAGTCAAAGCGTAAAGAAGTACAGATAACAAAGAAGAGAAGTGAAATTGATGCTTTCACCGTAGAAGATATGGTGTTTGATCCTTATGTGAAGATTGACATAGTTGATAATGGAGTAGTAGAAGATTTACGTCAATTCTCGGACGTGGCAGGCTACAACGGGCCTTTGTACCATCCGTTTGGGTTCGTGATGTGCAACCTTCGTCGAACTCTCCTCCAATATGGCTATGTCCAAACCAAGGTAACAATCGAAGCCTTTGAATTGTGTGTGAATGGCTCCATAATCGTAGGCCCAAGCATCGTGATCAACTACATCCCAATGCCTTCGTTCGCGGTTTGGAACAACCGCCATAAACCGGAATACCAAATCCAAATGGGGGAGGTAAACCCATCTGCGGGCACATAAGAGGTTGTAGAAGATTACTTGGATTGGTATCGCCATTTTGGTCATCTAAATGTGATTAATATTGATCCGGAATCTATGAGAATACTTCAAAGGGGTCAAGGAAACAACAAAGGAGATGGTCTCAGTGATGTTTGGAAAAAGGCATATTTTAACTTGGTACGTAAATTACTTATGTTATTGATGTTTTTAAGATTTATTACTAAAGACTAAACTAATATTTGTTTTCATATGTGAATAGAAAAAGAAGGCACTTGCATTGGCAGAGTCTATGACTCCATGCATAAGTAGAGGTGATGTGATGATGGTTGAGCAACAAAAGAACCTGCAACACAAAATGAGGAAACTTCATGAATCAAACGAAGATGAGACGGTGCGAAGCTTAAAGAGGAGTAGAGCCGATACAAGAGGTGCGAATACTAGCCAAAGAGAGCCGCAACCTAGTGATGAAGACACACATGATGAAGCCGAGGATGTGCAAGGTGGTGCTCGTACTCGTGGCGGTCGTGTTGATGCTCGTACTCGTGGCGGTCGTGCTGGTGCTCGTACTTGTTGTAGCACGAGTAAAAAAAGAGTTCGTCATGGTGATCGACATACCCCTCATCCTTCTCCTTAACTCTACGTTGATTCTAAAAATTGCGTCAAACTTAGGTTTTTTTTTATGGGGGATTATAACTTCTTACGACAATATTCATATCTCAATTTAGTTAGAATGTATGAGAAAGTTTTTATCTTAAATTGGTCTAGCTAAATTTTATATTTTATTTACAAAAATTTCAAGTTGGAAACCAAGCAAAGGAGAAATCAACTTAAAAAACAAAACAACTGATTATTTACGGTTGGGTCCGTAAGTCCATACCTAACCGTAAAACAGCCAGAACCATATTTCCTAAAGTTATGGTTGGTTTTTGAATCAAAACCCAACCGTAAATATTCCTGGACCCTTTTACAGTTGGGTTCGATTGACAATTGCCAACCGTAAATTATCCTGGATAGTTCAAATTTTTTGTTTTGAAGATCATTTACGGTTGGGTTCGATTGTCAATTCCCAACCGTAAATTCTCCTGGGTAGTTCAATTTTTTTTTGATGATTATTTACAGTTGGGTTCAATTGTCAATTCCCAACCATAGATTCTTCTGTGTAGTTGAACTTGTTTTGTGTTGATTCTTTACGGTTGGGTTTTTGTTTGAATGACCCTATTTACTTTAAATCTAGTAAAATTGAATGAATAAGTTTAAAAATTCGATTTTTAAACCCAAATTTGGAGTGAAAGGAAATACAAAAAATAAGGGTCCAGGAATATTTACAGTTGGGTTTGAACCAAGCTGTCCTTCAGGAGTCTTCTCGGCCTTGGGCCTCCACTTGTTCAAATGCTTTTTAAGTCCATATGCTACCTAAGACTTGCCTTTCTCTTCTTCCCAAGTTCCTGTAAAATTTGAAAACAAAGATAGCATAAGACCAAACTTCAACATACATATATATGCTTAACCACAATAAAAAACTTACAAACAATAGGCACCTCATGTAGAAGAGGGCAAGTGACTTACATATCACCCCATGACAAGCAAGCAATACAAGAACCCTTACATGTTCAAAATATTTTCAGTGTGAACATGTAAGGTGTAGCCTTAAAAAAAGAATTTATCCTTCAGTAGTTTCATAATGCAATGTGTACCTGAATAACAACACCACCAGAGAGTTTCGTAACTCTCTCCTTCAGTTTTTCTTTTTTGTAACCATGTTCAACAACCTTCATTTAAAACATAAATCATTGTCATACATGAGATATTCATATGATCAACAATAATAAAGTATGGAACATAAAGAACAAATAGCACAATGTCAGAGGCATAACTCAATTAGGTTTCTGATCTGGGCATCACGCTTATCGACTGCATCTTGAGTGCTTCCATTATCCAAAATTCTAATGATTTATTTTGTTAGCACGACCTTGGAAGCATGTCAATGGACTTCACTGTAATCTTTTTCTAGGGACAATAGTTGCTAAGAACAAATTACAGAATAATTATTAAGAAACTAGAGAGATGCTTCTCTTTGATGTAGTGAAATAATGCAAATGAAGTAGCATGTTCTACATTCCTTTGACTCATTCAGCAATCAAACTTTGGGCTAGAACAACATTTGTAATTGTACCATCTCTATATAAGTCATTAGTCTTAGCAGCAACTTGTCTCACCAAATTAGCACCAAAGTTATAAGTTGATTTATACTTACTCCCATCTGCAACCTACAATGGCCTAGAACTGAAAAAACATGGATACGAGGTACGCCTTTGTGGTGCCATTCCATGCATGAACAAGATCTAGCGACTTTGTCCACAACAAACCTTGAACCAGTTGAGCCAGTCACCTCAAAGTTATCATCATTATCACCATAAACTATCATCTCATTTGATCTTCTCCTAAGCTTCAGTAGTTGTGATGTATAAGTAAGTGGGTATGACTAAATCAATACAGAAAATTTAAGCAACAACATCAAAAAGTTTAAACCTAAATAGGGATCTACAAGTGATAACCTCAGTGTGATATTTCATTAGTTAAGTCACCTTTTTGACTCAGGATTGACCTTCCAAGAAATTTAGTACCAGTACCCAATGAAACAACTTCAATATCTGAATAGGAAGAAAATAAAGTCCAATTCAAAGTTAGGAGAAGTCAAGATTACAAAAAAGAAGAGAACCCTAAGTATAACAAAATCCCTAAACCTAAGAAATATATTATATAAATGAACTCATTTAGCTGTGAAAACTTCATGGATCGGATCTAAAATAAAGATTGAAAGCTAAGAATTGGAATTATCTCCAACTCTTGATTAAGAAACAAGTAGGATTTTTTATAAGGCTTTAAAAGATAATAAGAATAGAAAAAACCACAAATCCAACAAGGGTAATAGATCTATGACTATAAACTTCAGGTTGGGAAATCATCACACGCACATACACATTGAATAAATCAAAGAATTAACATATATGGATTATAAGACAAATGAAATTCAGGTTGGAACATCACACACACACATAGACATTGAATAAATCAAAGAATGAACATATATGGGTTACATGTATAATACCTGTTTTTAAGCCATCTGAAAGACCCCCTTTCATGTTTCCTTCAACAACATACACTTTATAACTAACAACTCTTTTCTTCCTTAGTGATTCTGGACCATTAAAACTCTAACTCTTTGAAGTACCAATTTCAAAGTCATACGAGGTACCAATTTCAAACACAAGATCAGATTAGAAAGACTGGAGTAGAAACCCTAGAACAAACTCCAAATCCAGAAATAGAACAAAATATTTTGAAACCTTAGATTCATGCTAAAAATAAATTGAAGATTGAATGCAAAAATCAAACCAAATAAGCAAAATCTGAGCACCGAAACAATGATGTAACTTAAAACGAAATCATGGCTAAACCCTAACTTAAAAAACCAAATTAGAGTGGAAAATACTCACCTGCTTTTCTGTTTTTGATATCATGGAGAGATGGGAACCGAAACCCTATTTTTCTAATGAGGGGGAGTGAAGAATAGAAGGACTATGGAGGTGATGTAGGTTAAGCTCAATTCTCTTTCATAGGTGGAGAGTTAGACAGAAAATGGTATGGAATTGGTATAAGGAGGGAAACGATAGAAAGTGAGGTCGTGTTCTCTTTTTGCTAGATGCGAAGTTAGTGGGCGGTCGCCAGTTTGGGGAAGATTCACGCGAGTCTTCACGAATTTTAGGGGAAAGTATATGAATCGTCGGTCGTGGTATCCAGTAGATAATGACCAAGGACTCAAACTAGGAACGTCCTACGCTTGAAAATAGTAACAGTTTTGAATCAAAACTACCACCATAAATGGAAGTGGCGGTATTAAAAAGAACTGTTATCTATAAATTTCCACTTAGATGACAGTTTTTACATAAAACAGTTACAATACTTTAAGTATAGTAATAGTTTATAACTGTTATTTTACATAAATAAATAATAACATTTTCTTACAAAAACTGTCATTGTAAGACTATTCAGTAATAGTTGAAAAACTGTCACGATTGTTCACCTCTATTGGTGTGAGTTTTTATATAAAATTGTTACATATATCTCATAGCTAATTCTTTTGTAATAGTTCTCTCGTGAACTGTCACGGTTTTGAATGTTGAACTATCACCAAAGCTCATATTTGTACTAGTGATACCTACCACAACTGAACAAAAATTAATTAAGCTAATTAGAGTATTTTGGTGCAGATCCCACTGCAACATGTTTGAGGGTGTGGTTCCGGAGCTTGAACTCTCATATCACTTCTTCTAATCTATCATTATTTGTTAGCGAGATGATGCGACTTCAAATATATTACCAGCACGTCATTTTGAAGGTGACAATAAACTAACTGTTGGACTTGTTGTTGGCTGTGATTTCCTTTTTTTTAGTATCTTTCCATATTCTCAAGTTTCAACTGCAAGTAAATAAAAATGATTTGAGCATTTGAATATTAAAAGAATACTAGCTCATTGAATATGAAAACTACCTTCTAAATATTTTATTTATATGTTGTCTGTGTCCTTCAATTGAATCAATTCTTTAATAAAATTAAAAAATACATGATATCACTATCTACTTGTTAATTTTGAATTTAGAATATAAAAGGATAAAAACACTTCCCAATTCTCAATTGAGATAAAACAAGCTAAATAAATCAAAATCCCTAACTCTCAAATGAATTTTTGTATTAAAAAACCTAATTTGACAAAACCTAATCCCCTTAACCAGCTCAAAATCTGAATCAATTTCACAATCAAAATTAATACACATCTTATGTCATCAAATTCAAGCCTTCATCGATGATAAAAATATCACAAGACTCACAAATAACAACTTGTATCATCTAATTCTTCTTCAGGGAAGTGGAATTATTTTATGAGAGACTGGGGGAGGATAATAAATAATGAATAAACTACTCTTTGTTTCATGATTTAATAACGTTGAATCTTATCTTTATTTCACAAGTTTATATTGTTGATCCCCTTGAAAAACAAATTTTTCAACTTAGATAAATTTGAATCAAAACTACCACCATAAGTGAAAGTGGCGGTATTAAAAAGAACTGTTATCTATAACTTTCCACTTAGATGACAGTTTTTACATAAAACAGTTACAATACTTTAAGTATAGTAACAGTTTATAACTGATATTTTACATCAATATATAATAACATCTTTTTTATAAAATCAGTCATTGTAAGACTATTCAGTAACAGTTGAAAAACTGTCACGATTGTTCACCTCTATTGGTGTGAATTTTTATATAAAACTGTTACATATATCTCATAGCTAATTCTTTTGTAACAGTTCTCTCGTGAACTGTCACCAAAGCTCATATTTGTAGTAGTGTCCTTCCCCTTTATACACAAGTAGTTGTCTTTGTATTCATCATAACTTTTTTTACAAGAGCGTTGGTGTAGTTTTTTTCACTGGCCTCTTTCAGTTTTGCATTTTGTAGCATTAGTTCGCAATACAGTAATTAGTTAACATTGATGCTAGATTCTTGTTCTTATCGGCCGGTGTCTCGGTGAATATAATTTTGTAGCATTAGCTTTCAGTGGAACTTTAGTTGTAAATGAGTCCATGGATTTCCTGTTAAAAAATACAGGTTATAAGTCCATGGTTCAAATTATCTTGCTCATTGTTGCAGTTTTTTTGCTTCATTTTCGGACGGAATGGAGTTGAAACTTGAAAATCAGCACTCTTTCAGGTCTTCCTTATCTCCATATTTGTCTTTTAAATATTTTACTACTCAGCTTATTTCCTTTCTAATTCCAGGAATATTTTTTTGCGGATGTCGAAAAAAATATTATTTAACTCTATATCATATAAATCTTTGCTCTGTCCATGTATAGAATAATGTTCAAACTAATTGGAAGACCATAATTCTTCCACCAAAAAAACCAAGATGCAAATGATTAAAAAACTACCGATAGAGAATCGATAAGAAAAGATATGAAAATTTAAGAAAGATGACAAAATAGTCAAACTAAAATGGGCTATTTTTAACATGGAGTGGGATGCTTTGACATGATCAATCATGAAAGAAGTTTATAAAAAAATGGGCATATACCATTGGGCATTTGAATAATTACCCAGAAATTGTAGAGTATTTTATTGGATCCCCACAAAAAAAAAACTTCGTTCGTATGTGGCTAAACAAACATAACTTTATAAGATGAAATATCATCCTTCCTACGAATTTCCAGGTAAACAGACAAAGCTTGATAAGATGAAAGAGCCTCTTTCCTACGAATTGTCAGCCGCACTATTGATCTCTTGCTTCTCATTTCTGCACTTCTTGTTTTCATTCCTTTTCTTCTGAAAACTACCACAATTGCCAGATCATAAATCATCCCAATTGGAACAAACATGCACATAAATTTGCACCAATCATCCACATAAATCGACGTATATAACAACTATGACTATTTACACTTAAAATAAAAAATTATTCATACCAAAATTACCATATTGGCTAGTGGCTCACATACAAATTAATGGGCCAACCATAGAATTTATGAACAGAACATCGTCTAGTATTTTTATAATTTCATGATTAGAAACCTATAGACATTTCACACTGATGCACATGATATTCCCACTTAATTGAATATGTATTCAATTAATATATACATGAGCAGCAAGCATGTTTTGTGCCCTAAGGATATTTTATAAATAAAATGATTTGTTTGTGACCAAAACAGATACTTTTTACTTTAGTTATTTAAATAGGATTGTATTTTAGTCCCAATTTATTTGTCAATATTCTTTTTTTTTCATAAGTTTCCAGATTTATTTCTACCCTAAACATAACCACTAATTTTAAAAATTGTATAGTTTCAATTTCCTAAACAAACTCTCTACTATTCTTTCTCTCTACATATAGAACTAAAAACCAGGTATATTAAATTTGTTAGGATATATTAATTGAGAGTGTACATGAAAAGTTTTTTAATCCCCATCCTTCTTTTAATATGTGTACAAAATCCAATGTAAACAACTAAAATGTGACGAAAAGACCATTACATAGTAACACAATCATAAGTAGACTAACTAAGATACACTCGCTCTGTAACGACCCATCCCTTCACTGATATTGTCCCCACTTAGCTACTGCAGTCATCCGGCAGTGTGGGGTTTTCAACGAAACCGCCGCGGTTATCCAACAAGAGCTTCCTGGGAGATCACACATCCCTGGATTGTTCTCGTCCGAGCACGCTTAACTGCAGAGTTTTTTGCCAACTCTGGAGCTAACTTTGCTAAAAAAAGGCCTCGGTGTTAGGAACGGACAAACCATTACATATATTCCATTCGGCGAACCCTACCTGCTGAATCAAGGTATTATAATACCACCACCTTAAATTAGAGTCGTCCTCGGCTCCCGAATATATAAGTCCAGATCTCCAACACTCCCTGCCACTCATGAGACCAGTACCTGGAACACCCCGTCCAGCATACTCTCTCACCCTCGGTAGGTGACCCATCGTCGTTTTTGATACCGTTTGTAACGACCCGTCCCTTCACCGATGATGTCCCCACTTAGCCATTGTGGTCATCCGGCAGTGTGAGATTTTCAACGAGCACCGCTGCGGTCATCCAGCAACAGTTTCCCAGGAGGTCACTCATCCCTGGATTGCTCCCGCCCGAGCACGCTTAACTGCAGAGCTTTTTTCCAACTCTGAAGCCAGTTGTGCTGAAAAGGCCTCGGTGTTAGAAAAGGACAAACCATTACATATATTCCATTCGTCATACCCTACCTGCCGAATCGGTGTATTACACGCTCACCCCATACAAATACAATGGTTACAACTTACAACTTCTGTTAGCAACTCAAATTTATATCGCCCATAGACTCATATGTGTTTACTTTTGACACTCTTTGCGCTTGCTCTTCTTCCCCATCTTTTAATTCTGACATCTAGTTATTAAACAATAATTTTCTATCTTCATGCTCATGATATCTAGCCTCATCTCTTAGGCTAGTTTTTACCTTCTTCGATCACATGACACTTATATCTTAAAAGATTCCCTTTGTCTAAGTTATATAGGTATAGTTTTAGTTTTGGTTATCATCTATATAAACATAGTTTTAATTCCTAAATAGTTTTTCATATATACCATTATTTATGATAATAGTATTACACTAAAACTAATTTAATTAAACTAGTTTTCATCAAAAAGTAAGGGGTGATATAGGAAACATGATAGATTTTTATAAATCCCATGTGTTTTTTTTAATTTAAGATATTTTTCTTTTATGCCTATAACTTGGATGGAAGGAGTACGAAGTAAATGAATTCAACTATCACTAAGCTATCTAAATTCGAGATATGACTTAGCTAATCTCAGTTTTAGATATCTTCAATTCTTTTGAGACTCCTGTATGAACAAGAGATAAGAGGCAAACTTTTAGTTGTCTCTCTAACCAATTATTCCTGAGTCAAACTGGTTTACACATATTAATCAAAGGGATGTAGTCAGGGAAAATCCAGTGTGGTACATTGGTAGTAATGAGACATCTTTCAATTGAAGGGTTCATAAGTATAATTCGCGAATCTGTTTGTATCATCCGTACGTTTGGAACCCCTATATAGTTTTGTGAATTTTCAGTCTAAAACGAATTATATGCGTATTTACGAATTACAGAACTATAAATATCCCATATAATATTTTGCCACGTCATCACCAAATGAGCATTCTCTATCATATTTGACTTTTAAAATCTTATATGAAAAATATAAGCCCTATACTACCAATGTACATATTATTTGTTGATTATATTGTATATGTCATATGTATAGTTCATTTAAATCATAAAATCATAGTAACTAAGGCGATATTATGTTAAAAATGATTTTTTCAAAGGTTAATATATGTCTAATTTGTATCTCTAAAACGAAATATACACGGGATTATCTCCGAATCACTAATCGTTGATCGAATAATGGACTGGATTTACATTCCGACAAAACGAATAATACTCGTATGTTTGTCGTCCCGAACTTTTCCCGTACCCGAATTCCCAACTAGCGCACATATTTCCAATTGAAAATATAGAGATATTTTGTTGGAAAGATGTTAGTTCAAACACACACATAGCAGTATATAATCGAAATTTTATAGTAGCTAAATATTGTTCAGGAAAGCAACAATGCACATCAAGATTTTCTATCAAACTGTTGACAATATCTCTTCGACCAGAGATAAAGTTAAGAAGCAATTGATTGGGTGTTAAAAGGAGACTCTACAAATATCAACCAGCCTAGTGTTTTGTATATCATGAACAAAATAATTACCTTGGAAAACAATCAGATCCTAAATTATTAGTCCAGACGTTTAGGTTATCAAAAGATTAACAGACATATGAATTCAATTCTCTAAAAAAAATGATAAATCAGAAAAAGATGAAGATGAGTACAAATTTGGGCTTATGTGACAGTTAAAAACTGCCACCAAAACATTTATTTGAAAATTATGAAAAACAATTGCACTGTCATTAAAGCCTCTGTTACGAAAGGGTCTATAAAAAACTGTTACGGAATCATGATTATAAGTATCAGTTTTTTCATAAATCTGTCGTTGTTGACAACATACAATAACATTTTCTAAATAAAACTGTCATTGGTAACTTAATTTCTTTTACTAAGGTGACAGTTTCTCTATAACCCTGTCATTGTTACTACTTACCGTAACATTTTCTTAAGAAAACTGTCATTAAAAACTTAACTTCTTAGACTAAGATGACAGTTTCTTCATAAACCTCTTATTATTGACAAGTTACTGTAACATATTTTAAAGAAATCTGTCATCAGTAACTCAATTTCTTATACTAAAGTACCAGTTTCTTTATAAACCTGTCATTGTTGGCAAATATTAGTTACATTTTCTAAATAAAAATGTCATAGAACAGTCAACTTTGTAGAAAACTGTTATCATTAATCCTATTATGTGACGCACTATTTGTTCAAATGATATCATATAGTCTAATTTGTAGCCAGCTAGTTCATGATACAGTTGGCGGTGACATGCTCAAACAGATATTAATATCGAGATAATTATGGAAAGATATTTTAGCTTTTATTAAAATTGTCATTAGATTACTCAATAAACTGTTTAATAGATAGCTAGTACGGAACTAGTAAGTTCAAACAAAATAAGTTAACCAGAAGTGAATGTACTACATAATTCAAAAGACTTGATATGAAAGTAATCTTAGTACTAACTAAAAGAAATTAAGAGTGAAGTTGGAAACCACATCTATTTTTCCAAAGTGTTGATCGAAATATACTCCTGCCAATTCATGTCCCCGAAATCTACTCCTGCCAATTCATGTCACCAATAACGGTACACGTGGTTTACCCATTCTCTTCGTACTTCCATGATCTCCCCTTCATTGTACTCGGACTTCCTCTGCATAAAGAATACAAAATAAGTACCATTAATTAATTTCATTCACTCACTCCCCAAAAACAACACCCACCAAACCAAGCACTCAGAAGCACCACCCATTCACCAACAACAAACCACCTGCACCAACTCTGTAACCACCACCAGCACTACTCACTCACCACAAGAAACTAATAGGTATCGAAGTCCAGTAGGGGGAAATTTTCTCAATAAATCAACCACATCAATATTGCATTTGAGGTATAACAAACATATCAAGTTCTGACAAAAAGCAATTTCATTTTTTCATTCGCAAAAAACCCATTTCATGTAAAGCCTTCAACAAACACACCAAAGTTCTAAAATATACAACTATTTAAGAAGATTAAAATCAGAAGGAAAACAAGAAAACTCCAAAAGTGTACTTACCATTACTGTACTTTGCAGTTTTAGCTGCCCTTCTATGATTTCTTTCATAAATCGCATTGCATAAAATCCAGATTCCCAATTGTTTTTATGTTGCGGGATATGCTAATATTCAGAAAATATGAAATATATGGTTAATAATGTTTAATTTTGCAATTTATCATCACAATTAAGTTAGTGTGCTTACTTGTGGAAAACAGAACACAGTAGAACCATTCGAATGTCCTTTTTTAAGGCATCCTTCCACAACCCTGGATGATAATAAGTTTAAGTAAATATGAAGATACTTAATGACAATACAAAATTAGTATGAAAAGAGAAATGTAATTCACCTTTGTATGATTTTTTCAATTTCTTTATCTTGTTGTCCCCCTTGCGAATCCAACCACCATACCTTTTGAATACTCAAGTTCACAACCATTAAGACCCAATGATGGTTGTAATGTACAAAACAACCAAAGTTAATAACGTCTCCCAGTAACCAAAAAAATACCTAGGGCATAATAATCCATTTTCCTACATCAACCAAAGAACTTGTCCAAAATAAAGGAAATATTTGTTGAATGCATATAAAACATATGGGTCATGTGCTAACACACCACCAAAGGAGACAACTCAGACATCCTCTTCTTCAACAGATGAAAAGATAGGACATTCTAAAACCAAATACAAGTGTGCTTAATCTTAATATTAAAACATATAACTAACGCCAATACTTACTTCTTCACATAGGGTACGAAAACAAGTTTTGCGGTTGTTTTGTCCATCCGCGCTACCAAATCACGGGTCAATTTTGAAGAACTGGATGCACTTGCAGTTATTACCGTAGGATCCATAAAGGTAAACTTGTTTTTTTTTCTTGCCGAGAGAACCTTTTGATGCAAATACCTGAAAATCGAGCCATTTATGATAGATATATTGTTGATTATACTACTACATATGAGGATAACGTCTACCATTACCTGATGTAAATAACAACATCAGTAACAGATGCCCGCAGTTCTCGTTTACAGATACTCTCGATATCGCCCTCTGTAATACATACAGAGTCATTGGTTGACGTCTTGTAAACACTGGCCTCTATTGTAGCAAAAACTCCCCCCCCCCCTAATTTTTTTAAATGGCAAGTTGCATCATGCAAAAATTTCTCAAGGAAATTCAAAGGAGATGTTGTATCTTCACCATACAGAATAAGATTCATGACTAGAAATACAAAAGTAATATTAAAAAAAAAACTGGTCAAAGAATACAATGCAACATTAGCCACATACTTTTTCCTCTACGACTACAAGTTCTTTGGGCCACGCCAAGTATGTCCCTAGAGCATCTCTGACGGTTACTATCTCATCTTCAACTGGTATTGGGACTAATGCTTCAAGATCTTTAGCAGACACAGAAATTATCTTCACCCAGCACAATATTATGTACCTTTTCTTTGCTGGTGCTGTCAAAGACATTTCCAGCTGCAACTTCATCAGAGTCTATGAATATCTTGCATGATTTGCCCTATATGTATTGACCAATTAGCTTGTACAAAATAACAATGAAAAGAAAAGAAAAACATAGAATACTACAACTTAACTATGGGATATGTCAAAGACTACCTTCCCAATTCTAGATCTTTGAGCAAAGGTATCTGTAGGAGATTCAGAAACCTGATTATGAGATTGCATCAATAGACCCATTAACCAACTATTATGGTAAACCAATGAACACAACTAGTGATCCAAGCTATATATTGGGTAGTAGACATTTAGTTACCTTCTTCTTCTTAGACTTGAGATAAATATCACTCCCGGATATCTACCTCTTAGGAACAATTTGTTTTAGTAACGAATTAGTTGTTGTCTAAAGCAAAACATCATTGTAAACTTTTGAAGCAACACACTCTTGATACCTGTACAGTACCCCATTAAATAATAAGAGATCGCCAAAATTTGTAGCCAGAATCCAAAACAGGCCATGACAAGGAAATAAAACCAAATATTGTTCATCCTAATCCATATCGATTTTGAGAACTCGTAGTCATAGAAATGAGAGGAAAAATCTTTGATGATGAATAATGGATCCAATGGATTCAACTAATCAAATTGCAACAGAGAAGAAACAAAAATCACAAACGCAAAATAAAAAATTATTGGCAAAAACCTCATTGTCAGTGTTATTTGATTATTCCACACCTAAACAAGTATTTGAAAATCATGGAACAAATGAAAACGGAATAAGAGACAACGAATATTATTCTTACTTCAAGCACCATGACTGTTTGCATTTGCATTGTTTTTGCTATTACAGAATACCATATCTTACTTTAGCATTAGGAGAATATGTTTGTTTGCCAAAGAAAACATCTAACGTTGTTATTAACTGAATAATTTAAAAAGACTGTAGGAGGTTGATGCAGAATCCTTTTACTATCACAGAAATTATCTGAGTTTGATGCCACACAACTTTATATTTTTGCAAAGAAGGTATACACCATACACGAATATCATGCACTCAATGTGAATAAAAAAGATAAGGGAATAACATCAAGTATCAAGCATTCGAAAACCTTAACATTATTACCTATATCCTTTTCCTCCACTTCTCAAGATACCCAGGAGAAGACACTAACTGCATGCCCAGAAAATCACAAAAACATATCAAACTATTTAACTACAAGGTAAATATGGAATTGGCTCAATAAATATAAATAAATTCAATTTAATTGCAGATCTCAGGTAATACCCAAGGCGCGCAAGTGGGATCAAACAAGTGGAAAGATGAGCATCTAAGAATGCAACGGAAGGGGCTGTTAGCAAAGAGTTTGCAGAATGCTGTCATACTAGGAGAGCACTATGCAAATAACATGACAGGGCAAAGCAATTCTCCAGGGATTGAAAGACAGTTTATCCAAACAGGCTAAGAGTATTGGTGTGCTTAGTTTAAGACTTAAAGTTGTAGGTCTGCGATAGATACTATTAAAAAAATAGCTGGGCAATGCAAAACATTCACTCAGGTATACTATTACTAGTGGTACTTAATCTAGGTATGTTTATAATCAACAAGAAACTTATACAAAAGAAAATTAGTAGATAATTAATCATAAAGAGTGTTGTAGTGGATATCTTTACCCACTCCCAGCCCACGGTGTCACCACAATGGTTGTTAGTAGTGTGTAACTCCTTAACACCTGGATGAGTTTTTATTTTGCTACTTCTCGGAAATGTACATCACGCTGCAAATATGTCGAAATAGATATGAGTTAAGCATGATTCTGTTTTATCTATGAGCAATTAGTAACATGTTGCAGTATCAAGTGAAAGTGCTAATATAATTGATTGTAAAGTTTGGGTCGAAAATCTATTAGTTTTTTCTGTGCACACTATCCAACAAGTTCTGTAATTGACGCTGAATCTTGAGGTGCAACAAATCATACCACCTATAAGTACAGACATTATTATGACCATTCAAAATAAAATTAGCATGGAAAAAGAAATCTAATTTGCATGGTTTCATCAATTTTTGTTAGCTCACCATTGACTCGATAAACACCGTTCCACTCAACAACATAACCGCTAGCAACTTCAATTTTGGACCTTTCATCATCCCTATATGGATGATGGTCTGTTGTCTGCTCTTTCACAACAAAGTGTTTCAGCTCATCGTTATTGATATGTTTATTGTTGATATCCTTTATTATAAACTATAGAACCAGTACGCCTTCTCCTCCTTAATTTACAACTTCGATAAAGTGTATGTAATGTCACCAACAAACAAAACCAGTCATCTTTCCACCCAAGTTGTGTGTGGACTCTCATAAAAGAACTGTTGGGTTAACAAAAAAGTCTAAAGCAGTGTAGCAGAAACAATTGTCATTTCTTTCTTAACCATAAATAATAGAAGTTGATTACAACCTATTATTCTAATTATGGACCATATGGTGTAAAACCAGTATGCATAAATCTAATGGGAAGATTCGTTCATTACTGACCTTTAATTTCTTTGGCATACGGGTACAAGTAAACAAACAAGTAACACTTGCCTCGGAAAATGTTACATTGATGTCACAGATTTCCCTCAACGGTGACTCCTTAAAAATTTCCATGTGGATTGATCCATAAAAAATCTCAGAAAACATCCACTTAAACCTGTGATAACAAACATATATAATAGAATATAATACCAAGTTGATGCCAATAAACTTGAATAATAGAATGCCCACCAAGGCATCAAGTTGATCAACAAGATTAAGAGCTATATGTTGAAACCTAGTTCATGTCAAGATACTACACATACAACAAGATAAAAACACATTCCCTTTCTTTTCTTTTCTTAACAAATGTCAAAACCTAACACAATTAATTATTTTCAAATTCAGGACTTGAAAAAAGTACGCTGCAACCAACCTCAGGGTTGCCATCTTAAAATAGGTGGCTTCACTTGTCCTCGGTTCCAAATGAAACAAGACTCCAGTCTGCTCAGAATTGATTCAGCGGAATTTAGAAAATAACACGAGACAGTGAGTAGTATTACAACCTTCCGGAATCAGTTAATAGTCACAACTTATAAATTAAGCCTGAGATCTGGAACTTTAAAAATAAAAGGCAACTTACTCATCATTTTGTTGAATGGAGGAGGTTATGCTGGTGAGCATGGAAAAGGTTACGTTGCAGGTGGCGGTAGTGATTCTGGAGAATGAGACCTGGATCTGTTAGCTATTCCGGGAGATGAGCACCAGCTGTTTAAATCTAAATACTAGCATTAGTAGTATAGAAATCTAAAAAAAAATTATGATAAAATTGAAGGTTCGAGAATGTTTACCTTAAGTTCTTCTCATAACCATTCTTTATCCTTCCATTGTTGTTTATCCCAATGCTTTGCCTAATTGAATTTCCGAGATTGTAATAGCAGCACCAATGCAATTAGCATATAATGTTTGAGTTTGATTGTCTCCACTATGATGATTCTGGTCATCCCAATCGAGTGGCGCCTTTAGGATCCAATTTTCCAATGAGAAATACAAGAGCGGTAGCACCTCGAACCATTTCAACTTTTAGGGACAAAAGCTGCTTAGAAAGATATACATGATCACTTAATTTTCAAATAAAAGCATGATGTAATATATGAATAACTAAGCAAGCTTCTGCGACCATATTGTGTTATACTAGTTATATACAGAGAAGACAAATACTCGTACTATTTCTATTTAATTCAAAGATATACAAGATAGGATTTACTTTCATACATGAGAACTAAACATACCACCACTAGCATATAAACCATCTTCACCAAGGTAAACATAATCAAGTAATTATCTACTTATATCCTTCATATGCATAATTCAAATGATTAATATAAGATTCTTACAATCTGATATTGATACTAGTCCATACTAGTAGGCAACAACAAAATAAAACCTTGCCAACTTCTCACCATGACACTTTAATTCTATTTCTCCATGTTTACACTATTAAGTTCGTCTATAGTTAGACACATAAATTCCTCCTACTATAACACCTTGATATCAGAAACCAAAGACATCATCGGTAATCGCAGTAATATGAAGAAAAAAAATTGTAAAATCATCAGGACCAGAGATCCCTA
Organism: Papaver californicum; assembly: GCA_023531435.1. Lineage (NCBI taxonomy): Eukaryota > Viridiplantae > Streptophyta > Magnoliopsida > Ranunculales > Papaveraceae > Papaver > Papaver californicum. Next base: position 1,499,000 of record JAJJMC010004815.1, on the reverse strand, counting down.
ATCTTTAACATATCCTACCAATTTCACCACCATCATTGCCCCCAATTCTAAAACTAGCACCATCTGCATAACTCGGAATAACATTAAGTGAAAATATGTAACAACAAACCATACCCTCTGCCATCTCATTTCCTACACACAAACAACAACAATTTGACAAATACAAAATCACCTAGTCATGATCTAAAACGCAGAAGCATGAATTAATAGTAAAAAGAAAGTATTGTAACTATAAACCAAAACTGATGTTCAAATTAGGAACCAAACACCCACATTGATTAGCTAAATAATAACTAAGGAAGCGATTATTTACCTCATAAAATTCTCCGGTTCATCTTCTAACCCTCCCTGAGACTACGATGTCCAACATAATGACCTGGATTTTGGAGATTTGAATGGTATTTGATCAAATATAAAAGGGTTAGGAACGAATTTGGGTTTTGATCATTGAACTGAAAAAACAGATCTAGGGTTTGGAAGAAGAAAACAAGATATCGAGAAAAAAACCCTAAAGGTGATAGAATGTGAGTGAGTAATTGGTAACGAGAAAAAGTGAGATCATGTTTTCTTTCTGCTAGATTCAAGTTAGTGGGCGGTTGCCAGGTGAGGGGAAGACTCACGCCTGTCTTCACGAATTTTAGGGAAAAGTATAAGAATATCTGGGATGTGGTAGCCGGTAGATAATGACCAAGGGCTCAAACTAGAAATGTCCTACGTTTGAAAATTCTTTATGGTGGAGTATATGCATAGCAGCAGTTTTGAATCAAAATTGCCACCATAAATAGAAGTGGCGGTATTTAAGAAAACTGTTATCAATAACTTTCCACTTAGATAACAGTTTTTATACATAAACATTTGCAATACCTTAAGTATAGTAACAGTTTATAACTGTTATTATACATCAATATACAATAACATTTTTTTCATTGTAAAACTATTCAGTAACAGTTTAAAAACGGTCACAATTGTTCACCTCTATTGGTATGAGTTTGGTATGAAACTGTTACGTATATCTCATAACTAATTTTTTTGTGATAGTCCTCTCTTGAACTGTCACGGTTTTGAATGTTGAACTATCACCAAAGCTCATATTTGTACTAGTATGGAAATGCAACATAAAATTTACCAGCATATGCAAATGTAGCTCCCGGGGCATCTCGTCTCAAATCAAACAGCTTGAGATTTTTATAATCCGTTGCTTGAAAAATTTCTTGGGAAAATTTTAAATCCCCTATTCTAAAATCGAACGTGAATTTATTAATCTTGAAATCTCTCTTATAATCTTCATCACTTAAGTTCTGCATCCAGGGTCGTCCTTAACATATACGAGACCTCGGGCAGCAAAAAATAAGCCTTTTTTTTATCTATACGCATGTCAGATTAAGATGATAATTAACAACTCATAAAAAACTTCAGAACTTCTGATATATTTGAATGCAATCACACCCCTAAATTTCACTTAAAATAATTTCTCCAATTTCACAACTTTAGGAAAACAGAACCCTAATTTCAATTAACTGATTTTTATTGTATATATACATCGCAACCGTAAGAAAGCTAAACAAGGAGGTAAATAAAAAACCTGAAGCATGAGAGTTAAGATTGGTAATAATAAATCATGGTGAGTTGTCGATCTTTCTCATAATTTTCTTGTTAAGCTTCTTAAGTCGATAAATTTTTTCGCTATACTTTCTGTATCTGCAAAAGTTGTGGATGATGATGAAATCTTCCAATTTATTCATTTATTATGGGTTTTTGATTTTTTGGTGAGGATAATGGGGTTAAGGTTTTCCACTTATGAAAGGTAAACTTTAAAAACCCATAGATGCTGGAAGGAGTATATAAGAAAAATGCGAGAATGGTCTGAATAATGATGCATTTTATCAGGTGGGGATTTATTCGATATGTTGATAGAAGCATTCGATGTGTTGATGGAATAATGGGAAGTATAGCTTTACTTTGATTAGTTCAAAATATTGATTTGTTGTTGAGAAAGTACTGGTTTGAAAGGGACTACTGAGATTTCTTACAATGACGAAACAAAAATTGTTGAGAACTCTTTTTATATGTCAGATGTCAGAATTGATTGACACAAAGATAATATTGCCCTTCACATTCAAGGTTCACACCAGTTTACTTACATGTCACGTTGCATCCAGTGTTTATTACATAACCTCTATAATGGCATTATATAATATCCTCTATTGACTACGCGATGTCCCATCTGTTAACTAATCAAGGTTAGGGGCTACGAGGTATGTGCCATATTTGCTAAAGATGAACTTTTAGGTCTTTGTCAACATTTTTTTATTCTACAAAAAAATTATCAAATTCAGAATTAGATTAGTACTTGGTCTTCAACAAATTCTATTATCAACTTTGACAAAGATGGAAGAAAGCGGACCAAGCTATAGAAATGTTAAAATAAAAGGTTCTGAGATTCCCTCCTAAGAAAATTCAACATCAACGACAATCAAAGTACCCTCCAAATTAAACTCAACAAGTAAAACTAATGTAAAAAAAAAGGCCACAGTGGTTGAAAGGCACAAATGAGTCTATCAAAAGGTGAGAAAAAGACGATTCGTATTGAAAAAGGATTGATGAAATCCCTTAGAGATGATGAAGGTGAAATTTACCGACCTAATCATCTATGAATATTACTTGGGGTATCTTTATGATATTATTCATGAGTACATTAAAGCCACTGACAATATGGATGGTGACGAGAATTGTGGTTACTACTTGGACCTTTTAGTGGGGCGAATGACTACGACATGGACCAATATAGCTATCTAAGGCAAAAAAATATTGACACAACTACGCAAAAACCGTAAATTTTACAAGTCAATGATGAGAACGGGTAAACGAGGAGAATAAGAGATGGAGACAGACGAAGAGTTTGTTATATTTGAACGCCGTTTAAACGAAAACATTAACTTAACATCAGATCATTGGATGAGCATACCGATATGTGGGCACTTACTCGTCGAAACAATATTTTACATCGTTAATTATTTCTTACTTGCAATGATTTTACGTTCGCACCAACAAGAACAACTTTTGTTGCACAATTTTCTCATAAAAGAGTTTCGCTTGGGAACGTATGAAGATTTCATTTTATAGGTGCGTCTTCAATTACAAGAAGGAATCTCATTACTTCCGCTGAGGAGGGAATTCAAAACTGAAATCTCCAAGGGATGATGTAATAAGGATGATCATCGAATGGAACTTTAGAAGGCGATGAAAATGTCGAATAGCCACCCAATTATTTGTAGTTGAGTAAATGTAATGAATGGTGGTGATCATAATGTTACTTATGATAACCACAGTAAGACCACACAACCATAACACAATCTTTTGTTACACAGTCAAAGAGTTACCGCTGTAAGTGTTTTAGCTACCTATATGTTTCCCTTGCCCTAGTTTTTTTTTCATACCTTGATACATAGACTTACTTCTCCCTAAATATCAATGAAAAAAGCGATAACAACTCCTTGTTATATCGAAGGGATATTGACACTATCAACGAACAAAATGAAGAATATGGGGTCCTTGTTTCTAGCGTCAACATGTAACTGCAAAAAAACCTACAGTCACATCCCGAGTATTGTATGTTATGGAATAATGTAATAATCAATCAAATCTAAAGACGCGAGCAATTTTACATGGTTCGGTGTTAAAACCTACGTCCACTGGAGTGATTCACTAAGTATTGGATTGGATTACAAATGGTGTCAACTCAAGCTCTCAATAACATAATAGAATCCTCTAAGATTTGTGTATGCACTCTCTCCGAAAAATCTCACCCCCTCACTCAATAGTTTATCTTCTCATTTACATGCAATTTTACATACAATGGATTACAAATCACTTCGCTAGCTGGGCTTCCGAGGTGAGCAATAAGCGAACGATGTTGATTATTTTCATTCGTTAGCGGTGTATCAATGCTAAAGGATAGATCTGGCGAAGTAAAATAGACTATCTTCACCGAAGACGTTGCTATCAGTCTGACTATAAGCAAAACCCCTTATGCCACCTAACTAATCAACCTGGTCTTTCGTTGATTTGAACGTTATGACACTCTTAGATTGCCCAATTACTCGCTTCAAACTGGACTATTGATCTTGTTATATCTTTTACACGTGTCTCCATCCTGGACAAGTGGTAGATGCATCTTTTTAGGTAAAGTAATTTTTGGGCTTTTATGTGTTACTTCTTTCCCATCCAATGTTATCATACCCAAACTCTAGATGCTTCCATATGGTGACACTATTTTTTGTACGACGAACAAATACAAAAGTAATTTCGAGATTGACAGTTTTACTCTTCACATGAGATCTTCTTCTATGACAAACCCCAAAATGAATTACTTTTCAGATTGATGAAATTTTTGGGTTTTAGTGTTTTCTTAACTCTTCGCACTACTGTTCTTAATTCAATCTGCTTCTTATTCTTATTCTCTAAGTCTTAGACCCTGAAGGCCTAATAAGTCTCTTCACTATTAAGAAGTGCTACAGTTGGTTAACACAAAGTGAAACTTTAAATCCGTTGCCCCCTAGTCCCACGTCGTTTAGTTTGAGAAGGTGGAAGTAAACGGAATAAAATAAAAAGCGAAGTGTTGGACGATAGTAAATATACCTTTCTCGGCCTTTTGGCTAAGATCAAGTGTAGTATTTGTTATTATTAGTTTAATATCTGACATGTGAGTCATCGGTTCATACGAGATTAAATTAATTTTTTTCATGGAGGAGTTCCCATAACAGTAGCAAGGTTCTCATGTATCGCCTTTGCGTTGCATTACTGTAGAAGCCTGGTGCACCCTACCAAATCTATCTCTTAAGCTTTCCGCTTCATTATGGAACTGTCTTTAGTATCTGTTCTTATCAGTTAAGTCCTTCTGGTGAGATGAACATAAATTATGTGGATCTGCAATTGAGTTATCTTCTGTTCGCAATGTATCTTACTACCATCACTAGTTTCCAATATGTAAAACTGTTTAACAATTGCATAAGCAATATTGTTTATTAAGGCTGTAGACACAACTTCCAGTTTTCTTCAACTGTGAGCTAAGTGGATTATGGTTTTCTAAATATTTTGCCGTCAAACATCTTCACAAAAAATCTCTGTTATGTTGATTTCAAATACCTCGACTTAAACTATACCCTAAACTAGCAGTGAATTGCTGCTTCTTTAACTTTTTCAGAGGACTATTACTTCTTCTAATTATGGCAGTGATCTAAATTTTGGATGGTCAAATTGATCATCTTAATGTTCTATTTTAAAACTGCAACTTCATCTTATTCGTGTCAATGAACTTGCTAAATAAATTGTAGCTTATAATTGTATACCTCGTAGAGTAGAATCAAGTATGTAGACCAGTTGAAAGAGCGAGTCTATAAAAAAAGCTTGTTGTGTATTTGAAAAACATACATGTGGCCTGGGTCAGTAACTTCCACTGCACTTCGGAAGGCCTCTTGCAGCTTGCCTAACTATCAAATTAACCTTTGGGTCAGCTGGAAACCCAGGGCAAGTCTTCTATCATAATGCCTGTACATACGTCTACAGGTCAAAAAAAAGATTAAGAACATGGCAGCGAGCTCGATTGTAGGTAATCTAGATTGAAATTGATTTATATTTTGGGCAAGATAAGCCCCACCTCGGACTAAGAAATACAAGGAATACTCACCATCAGCCAGACAAACTTGAATAAACATTCATTAGTGGTGATTTAAGTTTGCACAATGTTTGGCTACTTGACATAAACAAGGATTCAGCAAACTGCTAAATGAAAGAATTTGAGTACTTCTACCAAGCTCCCTCTCAGTTCAAGATCGAGCAAAATTCTAGTTTTAAAATATCAGTACTTCTTAATTCTGTTTCATTTCTCTATTCATCCTTGATTGTATCTTCTTGAGTTAGTACATTGTCCTACTTTATCGGTCTATGAAGAATGTTTTTAAGCGAACCAGGAACAATAACATAGGCCGACCTTTTAACAAAGTGTGGCGTTTCTATCCTAAATTATAAGCTTTAACCATCATTTAAGTGAAATAAGAATACATTTTTTTTGTCAATAAAGAATTTGGTGCTGAATAATCTCGAACTCAGGTTATTGGTATCATCACCCAATAATTTTACCACTATATTACCGTGTTGACTAGTCTCGAACTCAGATTATTAGTATATCATCACCCAATAACTTTATCATTATGTTGCGGTGACATCGACAAAATAATAACAACTGTAATGTGATTTTGCAGTTTGCTTCTTGAGGAGTTGCACTGGAGAGAGTGAAAGAGCATCAACCTATTCTTACTGCTACTTTATCCGATGTCTCTCTCCTTTATGCACCTCGACCGAGTGACTGTCACTGAAATAGAGGTAATATTAGTCCCACATCGTGGAGTTAGCAAAGAAAGTGAGAGAATATGTATTATAAAAATGACCTGATCTGTAACTGGAAATCAAACTTACCTGGATGGGGTCTATGGATGATCATAGAGGTCCATGGCCTAGGTTAGCGACTTCCATTGCACCTTGAAAGGGCGCTCGCCTAAGATCTTCCCATTGAGGGAGGATCTATGTCATATTTTGTTCCTTAGGGGGATTACTTGGAACTACATAGTATGCAGAACTGGCTGTTTTGCGAGTTTGTTCAAATTTATGAAATAGTCCCAAACTGTACAGAACTGGCTGTTTTGCCAGTTTGTTTTGCAACATGTGTGCAAAGTGTGGAAATTTAGATTGTGCCAACTATTTACTGAATTCCTACCAACACAACCAGATGACCTCTTAATTAAGGTGAAACGGGAGCAAGATAAAAAGGGTAAAATTGTATTTGATAAATACCACTATGCATCACCTCTCATTGTCAGCATTCATCTCAGGTTACGCAAAATGTGGTATATTGATAGATGCAAGAATATTTTTTATCAAAATGGTGGATAAATGCTATATCGACTGTATTATGCACGTCCATAATTGTTGGATGCGTTGTCAATAATAGTGTCTATGATTTATTTGGATAGGTCCCATTGTATTAAAGAATAAAAGAGCTACAAAATAGGGTTACAAAGAATTTGGAGCGCAAAGGCCCCGATAAAAACAACAAATATAGCTAATACATTTTGATTGGCTCCTCAATGGCCTGAGGAAGCACCTTCTAAACTAAATTTTTAGCCTCCCCACTGGTGTCCCTTTCTTCTTCTTTTTTCTCTTCATTATGGACGGCTGGCTAGCCTCATCCTTATTTTCCACTTCAGGCTTCTTTGCCTTTGCTGCTTCCTTTACGTACTTAGCAACGTTTGCTGCCATCTTTTCTTCTAGCTTCGCTTCTTTTGTTTCCTTTCTTAGCCTCTTTCTCTCATCTTCCTTATCCGCTTCTTCTGCCCAATCAATTCTCCTTGTTGTACCATTTCGTCTTCCTCTTCCCCTTCCCCTGCATTATTAGAGAAATAGATGTCCTCTTCTTCTTGTTGTAGCATAGCATAAGTGGGGACTTCCCTCTTTTTCCTGTTGGGTAAGAATATCACATGGGATGACTTCCTCTTCTTCTCCTAGTTGGGTCAGCGTATCAAAGGTGTTGCTTTCTAAAATCTGTGGGCCTTGCTTATCCAGATTGTCCTTGTGCTTACCCTTCTTCTTTTGAGTCACAATGGGTATATACACCTCCTCCCTTCCATTTACGTGCAAGTTTCCCTCTTCAAGTGTAAGAGTGGCATTGGTGGCAGAAATATTGTCAGCCTTGGATGTATCCAGCGCAACCAACCTTGCAGAAACATCTTGCAGCCTGAGATCACATGCCTGAGCATCCTTTTCAGCAATGGCCATTTTGAAATCCAGCTGCAAAGTTGTGAGATCCGTAGCTTTCACCACAGCCATGGCTGTACTATCAGAGATTAAGCTAACCTCGTCTTCTTCTTCTTGTTGGGCTAAGATTTCAAAGGAGTTGCTCTTGGCGGCTAAGGCCTTGATTTCCCGCTTGAATTCTTCAACCCTTTCCTTGTGGTCTTTCACCTTATCGGCTGAGCTAGGGCTAGTAGCATCTTCCGCTTCAATCTCCTTTTCTCCTTGTTTAATTCTTTTAAACATAGCAGTCATACGTGCACTGTCCTCTTTGGAAATATTAGTTGCAGCCATTCTAGCTTGAGATGCCAAATCTGATGCTGCAGCAGCCTTCTTCCTTGCGGCAACAACTTTGGACTTTGCTCCAGCAGCTGTCTGTAGCCTTTTCGTGCTACTGGATGCTTCGTTGACTGTTGGGCAGACCATGATGGTAGCTTCCAGCTCACTAGCTTCCATGCCTTCGGGCACGTCCCTTTCATAGTTGGTCAAACTCGTATGCACAGCTTCACTTTTGTTGTTGGCTGTTGAGATGTCCCTTTCGGTACTCTTTAGACCCATGTGCTTGTTCTCACAAGATTTTTTATCCCTTGACTTCCTCTTGGAAGTTTCAAAGTCAGTCCTTACATTGGACAATACATTCTTCTCAGCCAGCCGTTGGCTTGTGCTGTCTCTATCTTTGGCTGGTGTGCTGTCCCTTTCGCTGCCTTGTAGACCCATGTGAGCAGCATCACAAGCATTGTTAGCCCGTGACTCTTTCATGGAGATGTCCCTATCAAAGATGGCCACCTTAGAGTGTACTTTCCCCCTCGGATTACCTTCCAAAATAGTGCTGTCCCTTTCTTGGCTACCTGTGCAGGCTTTGCTAGCAGCAACAACACGTGAAATTTCTGCTAGCCCTTGTGAGTTGTCTTGCTCATTGACCAAAGCACCATCAGCACTATTCATCGTCTTCCTCACCTTGCATTCAGCCAAGGAATGCCCTACAATCTTGCAATTTTTGTAGAATTTCGGTGCCTTGGGGATTTTTACGGATTGAATTAAAGTATGGCCACCAGCATTAACTTGGAATTGCGATGGAATTTCCTTGGCGAAGTCTACATCAACAAGAACTCTTGCGTAGTAGCCATAGTCTCTTGCTAAAGTTCTTGAGTCAACAGCCACGGGCGTGCCTACAGCCGTGCGTAATAGTGTCTATGATTGCTGAACGCGTTGTTGGATGCATTGTCAATAGTAGTGTCTATGATTGTTGAATGCGTTGTGGATAATGTAAGCTTGCTGGATGTATTGTCAATAATGTAGGCTCAACAGTCCGATTTTCCACGAATGCAAATTGTACTAATAACCTACCTTATTACTGTGAAGCATGGCTTATACAGTTATTCCTAATCTAAATGCTCTAATGCAGCATTGCCTTTGACAGGTAGTTTGATTTTGAAACTTGTTGGGTTTCTCTTGGGATAGAAATCCCTTCAAAAATAAGTGTATGCCGCTTATAAGCGGCAAGCACACAATATTCTTCAGTAAAAGGCGAAAGAATAGTTCGCTTTGTGCTTACTGCATGGCTCCGTGAATCTTCAACTGCTGTCAAGTGTTGGTTATAAACACAGCATTCTGAGTAGAGTAGTTGCCTCTTCCTCCATGTGGGACTAATATTGTATAGGAAAAGCATTTTTAATAAACTGATTGAGAAAATCTCTTTGATCGGAAGCATTTTACATTTTCGAAGCCCTAATTTCACCAAACATCAAACCAATGTAGTCAATCTCGGCCGTTACGGCCGAGATATCGCCGCTTTTCAAGGTATCGGCCGAAAACCTTGACGATATCCAAGATTATGCTCACCGCGATTTGAACGCGAATATCGGCCGAATTGCCGAGATCTCGGCCGCGACGATACGCCTGCATTTAGGGTAAAATGGTATTTGTCATTTTAATCTAACGGTCTCTAATATTTTAAACGATCCAACGGTCTATCTTTATTTTTATCACTCGAATCCAACAGAAGAAACCTAATTTCTCTACCTTTGTTGTTCTTCATTGCGCATCCTAGGGTTTCAATCTTCATCAAGATCTTCTCCTAGGGTTTCAATCTTCATCAAGATCTTCACCGAACCAGAATTATTCGATGACAGGAACATAGCTCTATATCTTCATCAAAATCAACAGGTTAGTTCTGGTTTTAGTTTGATTGTAGTTTTTGGATTTTAATCAGGTTTTGATCAGGGGTTTTTGGTTATTTAAGGTTTTTGAGTAATGGGTCTATTTACTGTGTTTTTACTATGCCTATGATGAGTGACCATTTCATAAATGGAAAACTCATGGAAACTGATTCGAGTTTGTCATTAATGATCTATGAATAAGCTTATACAGTTATAAGTTTTCAGTGGTTGGAGCTGTTGATAAGATTAGATGTAAGTTTCCTAAAATGCATATCACAACTAAAATTTTGAAAGCTAAATCTCATCCAACTACTTCAGGTAATGTATGGAACATTCTTAGGGATGTTTGTGCTACTGATTTCAAGATGTGGACTGAAGGTTTCAAATTAACCTCCAAATGTTACTTATGTGGCAATTGTGATAATGATATATAACATATTCTGTTGGAGTGCAGGTTCGGGAAAGAAATTTGGTTTTCATTTTGTAATGTCTTTCGTTTCCTATTCCTGAGAGGTTGTCTGACATTTTCTATTCTGCAAAAACATAATAGCCCTATTGTGAAAGAAATCTGGATTGTGGAAGGTTTTTGCACAATGGTTGAGTTTTTGTTTCTCAGAAATAAACTTGTCTTTGAGTGGAAAAGCTGTTGCAGGTGGTCTGGGAAGTGCCACTAACTTTGTTAAGAGAGTCTGGCGATTCTTTTTGCCTTGGAGTGGGATAACAGTCTTTAGTTGGGCTGCAGGAGCCATTTTTCTCAACTTCATTCTTAGTAGAAGATATAGTGTAGGGAATTTGGTTTTGTACTCAAATGAAGCGACTGTTATATACTAAATTTTCATCCATTCTTCTTCCTTTATGCTGATTTTATCCTCCGCATGCTATTTTTCTCAAACAATATATGAATAAAGTGTTTCATATTCATTCTCTGAGGAGAAGGGTTTTTATTCTATATGTTCTTTTGTGCAGGTTGTCAAATTACTGGAAGTTTTGCCCAATCGGATGACAGCTATGTATTGGAGCAACTTCGATTGAGTAAGCAAACCTTGGTATGGTTTTATCTCGACTTTACTTCGAGTTATCTGCAATCCACTGATCTCTGAAGCTGTTGGCATTAAATAATGTGTTATATGTTTTCTACTTTTTGGAAGGTTGAATTGGGTTCACGAGCAGGGGCACTCAAACAAATGCTGCTTGATCTTTTAGAAGATCCCGATGAGATACGCCGTATGTGCATCATGGGAAGAGATTGCACTATTAGAAAAGGGAATACTGACATGGATTGCGCTTTTGATGTAGACAAACAAATTGCTGAAGGTGTTCTATACAAATTTTTCTTTGGTTGTGTTTCAACAAACATGATCTCTTTTTGAGTATACCATATCTGCTTTGCTTAGTTGTTTGTAAGTTGTTAAATTTGGTTACCTTATTGCAGAAGAAGAGGAAGAAATAGAGATGCTCTTGGAAAACTATTTAGAAAGGTTGTGCTCAGAGCCTTTTGCATACTTAAAGAACTTGAGTGATGTGGTATTTAGTGATCACTAATTCTACATATTGCAGAGCTTTAAAATTCCTCATGTTTCATGTGTGTTTTTTTTCATTTTTCTAGAATGAATGCCGTTTGGTATGTATTCTGAATCCCTGTTGGTCCACTGGGTAGTTATTACAGCTCGACGCATGTAAAATGGGGATACTAAAAATCCAAATGTGCATGTGATTGACTCTACAAAGCATCTGATCACGGAGTTCAATTATCATTCTCTGTTAAAACATAAAGCGGCACATACGCAGTAATATTGAGCACTAATTGGTTGTCACATATGTAATTTGACTATTATATTGCAGATGTGAATCTTGTCATGCTCAGGCTGAGAGGCTGCTTGATTCGGCAAAGGAAATGGAAGATTCTATTGCTGTCAACCTAAGGTTCTCATGATATTTCCATTAGCTTCTCTGTTTTACATAATTCTGAGAATGTCATTCAACTACTTATGTCAATTCCATATGTTTAATAAACTTGCTATCGTAAAACCTCCTTATTGGGTAAAACTTGTGCTTCAGAGTTTGGTTTTATAAAAGGAAATGTGTTATGGATTCGTCGATCCATTTAGGTTAGAGAAAACAAGTTTTAACATAAGTTTGTACACTAGATAAATATTTTGTGACACTAACATTGTGTGACAATCGATATGGTCTTCTTGTTCTTGCGTTCTTGCATGCGATGTTGCCTATATGTGTTTGTGAATTAAGGAGCATAACTGGATGAGGTTGATGGATGACCTCTCTTTTTCTCCACCTATTTTCAGCTCTCGGAGACTTGAGGTTAGTAGAGTGGAACTGCTTCTGCAGGTTCAGTATTGCTTTCATGAAGCCAACTTTTCTGCAGTCAGCCAGAGGGCAATATCTTGGTTATGATTCTATTCTTCCTTGGGATACATTTCTACCTATTCAAGATTTGTTGCAGTCTACAAAATAAAGGGGATTGAAGAAATGACCGCAATGGCTCTGGTCACTAAAGCAAAATGTGGACATTATACATAATGTTGTTAATAGTCTGTTATTTTGTGCACGTGTTGATAACTCATGTTTTTGATTGTCTAATATGTTGGATAAGAGATTTGAAAGTTAGTCCGAGATTTCGCCGATAATCTCCCCGAGATATCGTTGTCAAGTGTCAAGGTCTCGGCCGCGACGAGACCGAGATCCGAGATTGACTACATTGCATCAAACCCTCTTGTCCTTCCGCTTGTTTCTAGTCTTGCTCTGATGATCGTATTCATATGATGATCTGTTAGAAACTAATAAAGCAGGTCCAATTACTGCTTTTCCTTATCCAACTATTACTTTTCTACCTCAAAGTATTCACATTTCTCCTCTTGAATTACTGTCAAAATGAAGTTGCAATTAAATTTATCTGCAAATAGTAGAACAAATTTGAACCATGTGGGTTAAGCTAGAGTAGTCTTCCCAAGTCCCCCATTATGGTAAACGGGGGAAACTGGAAAGACTACATTTGCTCAACTCACTTACAACACTATTTCATGCTCAGTAAAGATAAATTCACACAACATCTTCTGCTACAAGTAATTTCTCACTTTGGTTAGTATTTTGTTTGTTTTAGTGTAGTAGGTTCCCTTTTTTTTTAATTTCTTTATGTGTGTTTGTGAAGGAAAAGACTCATTCTGTAAACTTGTTCTCAAATGAGTTAAGCTTTTTAAAACAGATTTTGAAATGATTTCCGGTATGTATACTACTCATATAACAATTATTTCACCCAAAATTAGCGTTCGGCCTACGTTTATACATGATTTGCCGAACGCAATCAAAAGGCATCATATTAAATTACGGTTCAAGGTGTTGTTGTCTGGTTAGGTCATAAAGGTGGTTTTCAAGATTGCTGTAATATTTGGCCTGGTTTAATGTCGGATGATAGAATTCTCGCAAAATCATCTCTTGGAGGGTTTTTAAAAGATGTTTGGACTGCTGGGACTACTGGTTATCCATTAACAGATTGGGTTCTAATTCCCTACACTCAGCAACATTGAACATCACCTTTTGCAAACCAGTTAAATTGTTTTGGCTAGTCATATCTTTGAACCCATTATGAGGATCAGTTGATTATCGGATCATGTTGAGATGTAAATCCTAACAAGGTTTTGAAATTGTACTGAAATATTTCATTCACTATGTATCCTTGTTAGCTGATAGGAAGGATGTGTTGGAATCTTGCAACAATGAATAGCAGCGTTAGATGTATCAGAATAATATATAAAGAACTGAATTGAAAACAACTCTACCAAGGACAACTGCGAGGGCAGAATCACAGGTTCAACAAGTTGTCCTTAACACATTAGTTCGCGGGTATACTCAAGAAGAGCAATGCTAAACCCCAACGTGCGAAGATGTGTCCAGGATAAGACTGCCCGATATAGCTTGTATTAGCACAATACAGACTACCCACTCTTGAACTCAGCAACAGGGAAGGAAGGGAAATAAACACTCAAAGCGCAAAACAAAGCGAGAAGATGGTGAAAAGAAGACAGGATAATAGCCGCTTCTGGAATGGATTTTAACTCTGAAAACGTTTCATATTTATAGGAAAAAAGAAACCTTTGGGGTTTTGGATTTCTTGTAAATTAAGTTTTCCCAAAACATAAAAAGAATCCTTTAGGGTTTCGGATTTGTAAAACTATATAGGGTTTCGGATTTGTAAAACTATTTTTGGTAAAAATAATAGATCATGGTTGATGTATTTCTCATTGGCAAGCCCAATACATTAGTTAGCCCATGTATTGTTTTCCCACCCCATTCCACCCTCTTGTTTGTCTAACTATCCACATGAGAATAGTTATGTAGTGGACATCCTTCTCTAGAATATCCAATGTGGGACTAAACTAAAGAGATTCATTCACATCACACCAAAACCAAAAAACATTTAGTTTAAACTCATTTTCTCCAACAGGATGCATATTAGCTACTACAGTTTCATAGCTGAGCTACTACGATGCCTTAGCACAGAATAAAATATTGGAATCCTTCTTCACAGTCAGAGTTCCATTTGGACCCGAGGAAAACAGGGCATTCTGTGGTGGAGTTTTAGGCTTGTAGCACTAGGCCACTTCCATAGTACACTAATATAATTAGAGCTCTTTGTATGCAGGAACTTATAAGTCCTGCTATGTTTCAGGAATGGCGATCAACCTAATGTTGTGACATGTGGAACTCTTAGCAACTTCTATCGTAATTTGCTAAACTTTCTTTTATGCTTGATTGTTCTACAATTTTGTGATAGTCATTTTGTTTTGCCTTTGAATGGTGCTTTTTAGTGACTGTTACAACTTATAACCAAACTATATGATCTATTTCAATGCATCCATCAGAATTCAACCCGTAATAGTGTTTTGAATTTATTACACTTGTTTTATTGAAATTAAAATGATAAACGAAGATCAATAATGTAAGCATTGTGTGAAAAGTATGTTTACTTCAACTAGCCATTTCCTTAGTCCTCCCCCAACCACAAAAGCTTCTAAACCCTAAGGGCCCTCCCTTAGATGCAATTTTTGTGGTAATAAAGAGAGGAATCATCTTTAGTTTCTCCAATGTGGGACTAAAGTTTCATTCACAAAAGTGAAAATGAGCTAGTGTCCCTTAGTGACTACTTGGTCCTAAGGTTCATTCCCACCAAGACTAAAAACATAACATTTATAAGTTCATTTTCTCCAACAATCCCCCACATGAATGAAAACCCAATGAAAATCAGAAAGCGAGAAATACCATGTGTCCATAAGGTCTTGGACCTTTGCTTAGTGAGAAATTACCGGAACTACTTGATGGACAGTGAACGCGATGTCTTGAACTGCCATCGTTTGGTGTAGTTCATCAATAACTTCCATGCGTGATATCTCTCTAGGTGCTGTCAAGTTCGTGCCGTTGTGTCCATTTTGGCCCTAGGCGTATCCCTTTTCTCAGAATGCTCTAGAGAATCAGCTCAATTCTCATAGGAAACAACCCACTTCCTCATTCAGATAGGTGAGTTCCATCAAGAGTGTTTACTGCTACACCCCACTTCAATCTTAAATTAAAACTATAAAACTCATTAAGACTTAATGAAAAGTCATCCTCCACATGCACACCATAGGGAAGGGACAGAAAATGAAATTCTCTGATAGTGTTTCCTTTAACCCACCACAAATTAGTTGTCTCATTCGAAACCTTGATCTTGGGATCTCTAGTCAGCAAGGTTGAGTATCCTTCATGGCAAGTTTATTTGATGAGCTTAAGCCCCACCCCCCTCGATGAATTACTAACTATCTCCTTGGACAAAGCTTTCGTCAAAGGGTCCGCGATATTCTCCTTAGACCTTACAAAGTCAACAGAAATAACGCCAGTTGAGATTAGTTGTTTTGGAGAATTGTGTCTTCTACGAATGTGTATAGAATTCCCATTCTAGTTGTTTTAGCGTTAGATATTGCAGCTTGACTGTCACAATGTATAGATATAGCTGGCACAGGCTTATGCCAAAGAGGAATGTCTTCTAAAAAGCATCTTAGCCAAGCGGCTTCGTCTCATGCTTTATCTAACGCAATAAACTCCGATTCCATAGTGGATCGAGCTATAAATGTATGTTTGGAACTCTTCCAAGATACAGACCCGCAAGCTAGAGTGAATACATATCCACTCGTAGACTTAGACTCCTCTGAGTTCGATATCCAGTTTGCATCACAAAATCCTTCAAGGACCGCAGGGTATCTCTCATAATTTAAACAACAGTTTAAAGTGTACTCCAAGTACCTTAACATTCTAATAAGTGCATCCCAATGCTCCTGCCCCGGATTACATGTATACCTACTCAACCTACTCACAGCATAAGCAATGTCTGGTCTCGTACAATTCATCAAATACTTCAGACTTCCTATAACAATATTCAAGTTGCGAAACTCCATTACCCTTATTCTTTTTGAGTCTACAACAAGGATCATAAGGAGTACAAGCAGGTTTTACAATCAAACTGGTTATATTTTCTAAGCACAGATTCAACATAATGATATTGACTAAGACTATATCCATTATAATTTCTTCTAATCTTCATCCCTAAGATCACATCAGCGGGGCCTAAGTCTTTCATGTCAAAGTTCTCATTTAGCATGCTCTTTGTGGAATTAATTACATCCATGTTTGTACCAAGTATAAGCATATCATCAACATACAAGCATACAATCACACAGGCATCATTCACAAGTTTAGTATAAACACACTTGTCAGATTCATTTATTTTAAAACCACTAGAAATCATCACCTGGATCAAATTTTACATGCCACTATTTAGGTGTTTGTTTCAAACCATACAAATATTTTTTCAGTTTACATACTTTGTTTTCACAACCTTTCACTACAAAGCCCTCAGGTTGGTCCATATAAATTTCTTCATCTAATTCACCATTTTGAAAAGTTGTTTTTACATCCATTTGATGTATCTCTAAGTTATGAATGGCAGCAATAGCAATTAACATACTAATGGAAGTAATTCTCATAACAGGTGAATAAGTATCAAAGAAATCTACACCTTCTATTTGTTTATAGCCTTTAGATACTAGTCTAGCTTTGTATTTTTCAACAGTTCCATCTACTTTACGTTTCCTTTTGAAGATCCATTTACAACCTATGGGTTTACACCCTAGAGGTAAATCTACAATATCCCAAGTATCATTTTGTATAATGGAATCCATTTCACTAATGGCAGATTCTTTCCACCATGGAGCTTCAGAAGAAGTCATGGCTTCTCTGTAAGTCTGTGGATCAGTCTCAGCTATGTTACGAAGTCTGGCCCAAAATATATTTCAGTTTTAAGTCTTTTACCTCTTCTAGGCTCAAATTCATCTTCCTCTAAAGGTAATGTCTGACTAGAGGAATGAACATCTAGGGGATCAACACAGATTTCAAAAAACACAACATCCCTAGATTCCATAATAGAATTCACACCAATTTCAGAAATTAAAGAACTTACAACCATAAATCTATATGCAGTAGTATGTTCAGGATACCCTATGAAGACACAATCAACAGTTTTGGGTCCTATCTTGGTTCTCTTAGGTGGAGGAATGGACATCTTCGCCCAACACCCCCACACTTTAAAGTATGTATAAGAAGGTTGTCTACCTTTCCATAACTCATATGGAGTTTTTTCTGATCCTTTAAAGGGTACTCTGTTCAAGATATAGCAAGCTGAGATGACGGCCTCCCCCCACAAGTTTGCTGGTAGTCCTGAACTAATTAACATGACATTCATCATCTCCTTGAGGGTTCGGTTTTTCCGTTCAGCCACACCATTAGATTATGGTGAATAAGAAGGGGTTACTTCATGTATAATGTCATTTTCTATGCAAAAATATCCTATAGGAATTACATACTCACCACCACGGTCAGACCTAACAGTTTTAATGGTAGTGCTCATTTGGTTTTCAACTTCTAGTTTATATATCTTAAAGGCTTCTAAGGCATCATCCTTTCCTTTCAGTAAATATATGTGACAGTACCTCGTACAATCATCTATAAAAGTGACAAACCATTGCTTACCACCTCTAGTTTGAACTGATTTCATGTCAACTAGGTCTGAATGAATTAATTCTAAGGGTTTAAAATTTCTCTGAATATTTTTCCCATAAGATTTTTTAGCATATTTTGATTCAACACATATTTCACATTTATGTTCATTATCCAAACTAAATTTGGGTATGCAACCTAAGCTATCCAGTTTATTCATTGACTTATAGTTTACATGACCAAGTCTACCATGCCAAACATTCAATGACACACAAACATAAGTAGAAGAATCAAATTTATTCATTTCAACAAAGGTTACATTAAGTTTGTAAAGACCCTCATTCTTATAACCCTTTCCTACATAATCTTTACCCTTAGTGACAATAACTTTCCCAGATTCAAAAACAAGTTTAAAGCCCTTATCATCTAACACACCACAAGATACAAGATTTTTGCAGATGTCCGGAACATGAAGAACTTCATTCAATGTGAGAGTTTTTCCATAAGTGAGTTTTAGCCCAACTTTTCCTTTTCGCGCAACCTGTGCTGCGGACGAGTTACCCATGTAGAGTTTTTCTCTTACCCCTACCTTCTGACAGGAGGTGAACATATCTCTTTTTCCACAGACATGCTTGGTAGCACCAGAGTCTACCCACCAGTCTCTCACATTGGTTACCAAATTGACTTCAGACACCGTGCCAGAAAACTCGTTCTTGTTGTTTTCAACCAAATTAGCATTGTTTTTCTTGTTATTAAGGTCCTTACGTTTTCTACAATGCATTGCCATATGGCCAGGAATTCCGTAAACATAACACGTACCTTTAATTTTACCAATACTAGATTTGGGTTTCGGGAATGTACCTTTCTTGTGATGACCGGGCTTGGGGTTGCGTTTGATGTCGCTTGCGGAAGACTTGTGTTCACTTACATGAGCCTTGTTGGGCATGTCCCTTGCGGAAGATACATTTTTGTCTTTTGAAAACAACAATTCTTCCACTTGAATCTTCTTACTCAATTCAACCATACTGACTTCACCAGTTTCATGTCTTAATCTTTGTTTGTATTCATACCATGAAGAAGGTAATTTCGCAATCACTGCGGACACTTGAAATGTTTCATCTCTCACCATACATTCAGCAATAATTTCATTGATAATGCGCTGAAGTTCAAGGATTGATCAACAACTGATTTGTCATTAGACATTTTGTATTCCAGGAACCTAGCTACCAAAAATTTCTTACTTCCAGCAGTTTCCGCTTGGTATTTTGCTTCTAAAGCATCCCATAAATCATAAGCAGAGAAGTTTTTTTTTGCATTATAAAAGTCATACAATGCATCTTCTAAACAGTTAAGAATATGATTTTTTGCCATATAGTTCTGTCTACCCCAACTTTCCAACTCTCTTTCATTTCCAGCATCATTCAAACTTTCATCAAAGGATTTCAGAACTAGTTCATCTAAATATGGAAACTCATAGAACAGCATCTTGGATTGCCATCTTTTGAAATCTTTGCCACTGAATTTTTCTGGTATGTCTACATCATTCTTACTCATTGTTACAGAAGAATATTATTGTGTTAAGATTGTTGGTTCTGCAACAATGAAAAACACTAAACAGAAGAAATTTGTTAAGGTTAAGAAATCTCTGAATTGATACACACAATGGACAGAGCCACCTGCTCAGTAAATTGTCCTTAACACAATAGTCCTCCGGTATTCCTCAAGAATGAGAGATGCTATACCCCAACAGAGGAGATGTGTCCAGGATAGAACTGCCCGTTATGATTTGTATAAGCACAATCCAAATCACCCTCAAACGAACTCAACAACAATTGATAGGGAAGGGAAATAAACAAGCAATGTGCGCAAAACAAAGCAAGAAGAGGGGAAAAGAGCTAGGGATAGTAGCCTGCTCTTGAGTGAGTTGAAATGATAAACTCGTTTTTCTTTTATAGCCAAAAGAAGAGAAGGGAAATTTAATGACAATCAATTACGTGCATGAAACACGGTCATTAAGTTTAAAACGGAATTAAAACGGTCTATTTATTCTCTCTTTTAAATCAGTTTGATTCTCGCCGGGTCAGACGCCCCCCCACATTTAAAGCAAAATTTATTTTGATTTTAAATTCTTTAATGAAAATATTATGTTCAAAAAGGTAAGTCTTGGTTGGCCCGCAGCCTCAACTACGCCCGCATCAGCAAGCATATTCATTCCCGCGGCAGTAGCCACAGTACACCCGCACCCGCAACCACAGCCACAGCCGCAAGTCCGCAAGTCCGCAACCACAAAAGCTTCTAAACCCTAAGGACCCTCCCTTAAATGCAATTTTTATGGTAATAAAGAGATGAATCATCTTTAGTTTTTCCAACGTGGGACTAAAGGTTCATTCACAAAAATGAAAATGAGCTAGTGTCCCTTAATGACTACTTGGTCCTAAAGTCCGTACCCACCAAAACTAAAAACATAACATTTATTTATAAGTTCATTTTCTCCAACAAAAAAGCGCTTAAAATCTGCTACAGGTAACTTTCTACTCACTTGCGTATTTAGCTTGTTTGTTTAAATCGAATATTCAGGTTGAATTTTGAAGATGGATTTGGTCTTGTTGTGTATACTGCAAATTAGCTTAGAGCCAACTTGTTTGACTATATGAAATCAAATGAACATTCGATACTCATCATTGACTATCCCAGAGTGGAATTGATTTAGAGATACATACCTCTTGTTCTCTTTTCTTCTCTTTTCTTTTTTGTGGTAGACACAGCATATGATATTGCATATGGTCATAACTAAATCCCCTGTAAGTTGTATGTACAAGGATTTAGCAGTCAAATTGCTGAGATGTACAAGTTTTGTGTACACATAAGTTTGTTCTGGTCGATAAGATAGATGAATATCTTCACAGAGTTTATAAAGTCATATTCGAAATATTTTGCTCAATACTTTTCCTGGGGCGGAGGGAGGTAGTATGATTTTTCAACTAACCTTTTAGGGTCTGAATGATATACCCCAGTTGCGTAGGTACAGAACATGCATCTTTCAAAGGCTGACTGCAGAATGCTACCTCAAACGTGTTGACTTAAATCACATCTTAATGATAAATGAAGAAACAATATAGGTCAGGGATGACATCAACACTCCATTTAATATAAATATTCAGTCCATGGTGATTATATCAGAGTACAAACTCATTCTTCAAGCTCAAGCTCCTCAAAAATAAGGTAATAGAGTATAATTTGGTGAAACCACTCGGGTCTGATCATAAACAAGAACAAAATGGGTGAAGAATCGTCAGTGACACTGCTAGGGGCTTCGCCGAGTCCTTTCAGTGAAAGAGTAATTTGGGGTTTAGAATTAAAAGGTATCAAATATGAATACAGAAAAGAAGATCTAAAAAACAAGACTGAGATGTTATTAAAGTACAACCCAGTTCACAAAATGACACCAGTTCTTGTCCATGGAGGAAAACCCATTTCAGAATCCATGGTTATCCTCGAGTACATCGAAGAAACGTGGCCGGAGAGTTACCCACTACTACCCAAGGATCCATATGAGAAATCTGTTGCGAGGTTTTGGATTAAATTCATAGAGGGTAAGGTATATACTATCATTAAACAACCCCATCTTGCTAGTTAAGTTCAAAGTTATTGTCTTGTTCTAATTAAGTTGATAATTTTTGTGTTTTTCTTGTTTATATATACAGGCTCCAAATGTCGTAACACTGCTTGTAAAAACAGGGGACGAACAAGAGAAAGCCCAAAATGAAATTTCAGAAATGCTAAAAACTATTGAAGAAAAAGGTGGTCTCGACGGGAAGAAGTTTTTCGGAGGTGATACCATTGGAATGGTGGATCTGGCAATTGCACCTATAGCTTACTGGTTGGGGGCAATAGAAGAGGTAGTAGGATCGAAAATATTTGAAGCACATAAGTTTCCTAAATTTCATGAATGGATTGAAAGCTTTAAACAAGTTCCTGTGATCAAAGAGTACCTCCCAAACTATCATAGTTTGTTGGATTATCTCAAAGGCATAAAGGATACAGCTATAGCAGCGTCTCCGTGATGGTATACTATGAGAAATAACAGTTTACCATTTTCTCGATATCTCTAGTTTTTTTTTCTTTTTTTTTACGGTGGAGTCGCGATAAGTAAATTATCTTGCATTTATTTCTGGTTCATTCTTGTATTTGAGGTTGGATTTAGTAACTTGTAAACATTTATGAGTTTGGTGTTAAATATTCTTGCTTTTTTTTATGGCGTGCTTAAAAGTAATCACTTTTTTCTGCCACATGAGGGCCTATATCAAGTTTCAACGCCCTGACTAGATTGTTGTCTTTACGTTCGTTACCATGTTTATTTACCTCCACCAAAGACTATGCTTAGTTGTCCCAAGTGATGGTTTTAGGGACATTTTGAGCCACCCGCCCCATACCCCATCTAGCCCGTGAGGACTCCCATTTCCTTTAGCAGCATCTAATAGCGCACTTTTTCACCCTCCTTAGTTTCATTTCCTTTCATCAAACATTCAAACCCTATCCTCTAAAGTTCGAACCCAAATCTCCCACCATTAACATTCCCATTGTTTCTCTCCTAATGAAATTCATATACTGTATTAGCGATTAATAAAGCAGAACCAAACCAGTCACTTGTTTTCCTTGTACTCTAAAATTATATCCAAGTGAATTCAAATCTTTGAATGAGATACCATATGTGCCGTTTGTTCATAAGTTTTTCGAATTCGAATCTGGATTCACCACCCTGAACTCCCGTTCCCTCTATTGGGAACTTCATGTAATTCATATGTCATTGCCTATCAATCTTGACTCCTTAGCTTCAGACACTCACCAGATGGGCAGATATGAATCACTAAGGGAAATCTCTCAACTTGGTAGGAATAATCACGAAAGAAAAAGCGCTAGAATCGTCTATATGTAACTTCCTACTCACTTCTGTATTTTGTTTGTTTGTTTTAGTGAAACATTCGGGTTGAGTTTTGAAGCTGGATTTGGTATTGTTGTTGGTAGCAAGGCACCACAGAACAAAGCCAACTTGTTCGACTATTTGACATTGACTAGAATAGAACGGGATTAATATTCAACATATGCTGAATTGTATCAAAATAGACCTCAAGGTATTTTAAATTCAGTGAAGCCACTCGATATGATCATTAATAGCAATTTATAAAATGGGAGAAGAATCACCGGCGAAACTGATTGGGGCTTCGCCTAGTCCTTCCAGTGAGAATAATTTGTGGTTGAGAGTTAAAAAGGTACTCCTTCCGTCCAAGAATAGATGACCTAGTTTAAGTTTCTATAATTCTTAAGGTATAGAGGAGAGATGAGTATTTTAAAGTACTTTTTTATAATTATACCCTCATGTATAAGAATTAATAAAATTTAGAAATTATTTATCTCTTCAAATACACCAAGGGTATTCGTACAACTTTATACCATTGAAAAGTATTTTGAAACACTTATGTAACGCATATAAACATGACTATCAAATTACACATATTTCTTATATTAAAAATAAGCAATTAAAATGATGGTTTTAGAAATATTCTTTTGTTTAATAATATAGATCACCTATTAGTGGACAAAATTTAAAAATAAATAGGTCATCTATTTTTCGACGGAGTGTATAAAATATGAATACACGAAATATGATCTAAACAACAAGAGTGGAATGTTATTAAACCACAACCCAGTTTATAAAAAGACACCAGTTCTTGTCCATCAAGGAAAACCCATTTCAGAATCCATGGTTATCCTCGAATACATCGACGAAACGTGGTCGGAGAGTTACCCACTGCTACCCAAGGATCCATATGAGAAAATAAGGTAAATCTAATATCACTGGACTTCATCTTGCTAAGTTAAAGTTAATTATCGTCTTGTCTTGATTTAGTTTTATGTTTTTCCTCTTTACAGTGTTCAGGCATAAAAATATTTTTGCTAACGACAGGGGCAGAAAAAAAGAAAACCCAAAATGAAATTTCAGAAATGCTAAAAACTATTGAAGAAAAAAGTGGTCTTGGCAAGAAGAAGTTTTACGGAGGTGATACATTGGAATGGTGGATTTGGCAATTGCACCTATAGCTTACTTGTTGGGAGCAACAAAAGAAGTAGTAGGAGTGAAAAGAGAAATAAAATAAATAGTAGGAGTGAAAATATTCGAAGCACATAATGTTGGTTCTCCAATAATAAAATACTGAAAACAAATAGTGTTAACATTAAATAAAATTTCTGAAATTTAAACACCGATTTGAGGGAAGGGTCACTTGAACATCAAACTGTCTTTAACACAATAGTTCATCTGTACGCCTTAAAAATGAGTGATGCTAAATACCCAACAGTGAAGTTATGTCCAGGATAAAACTTCCTGATACAAGTATTTTATAGCACTACAATACTTGCCCACTCAAACGAACTCAACAGCAAGATGAAGGAAAGAAATAAACAAGCAAATGCGCAAGCAAAGCAAAAAGAAGGGAAAAGAGTCAGGGATAGTAGCCTGCTCTGGGATGAGTTGAAATAAAGAAAATGTTTTTCTTTTATAGGCGAAGAGGAAGAGAGAAATCAGTCCATCAATTAATTATGTGTCGACATAGTGTTGTAAATATGTGTCGACATAATGAAGTAAATTTGTGTCAACATAATATTGTAAATATGTGTCGACATAATGATGTAAAGAAAAAACAGGGGCAGAAAATATCGACACATGTTGTAAATGAAATTATATCCACGGGACAGACGCCCCCCATTAAGACAAGATTTATTTTTTGAAATTAAATTCGTTAAGGAAATAATTCAAAAGTATTTTGTCCAAAAAGATAAGTCTTGTTTGACCCACACCCGAACCCGAGCCCGACCAGACGGACGACGGCGGCGTGCGTGCTTCGGTGCGAAGCACCGTGCGTGTGTGAAATGTGTGGTTGTACTAACTAGCTCATTTCCTAAGTCCTCTCCCTCACACAAAAGTGTTTTGACCCAAAGGACCACTCTTAAATGCAATTTTCTTAGTAATATGGAGAGGAAACATCTTTAGTTTCTCTTATGTGGGACTAAAGGTTTCATTTACAATTAGTAAAAATGAGCTAGTGTCCTTAGTGACACTTAGGTCCTAAGATTCATTCCTACCAGAACCAAAAAACAAAACATTAAAAAGAATTTTCTCCAACAATCCCCCACATGAATGAAAAACCGATAAAAAATCAGAAATCAGAAAGCGAGAAATAATACCACAATAGGCAAGAGGTTTCCATAAGGTCTTGAACCTTTGCTTAGTGAGAAATTACCGGAACTACTTGATAGACAGTGAATGCGATGAACTGCCATCATTTTGTGTAGTTCATCAATAACTTCCATGCGTGATATCTCTCTAGGTGCTGTTAAGTTCGTGCTATTGTGTCCATTTTGGCCGTGGACGTATCCCGTTTCTCAGAATGCTCTAGAGAATCAGCTTCATTCTCATAGGAAGCATCCCACTTCCACATTCAGATAGGTGAGTTCCATCAAGAGTTTTTACTGCTACACCCCACTTCAATCTTAAATTGAAACTATAAAACTCATTAAGATTTAATAAAAAGTAGGGTTGTCAATCCCAATCCGAAATCCGATAGTCGTTTCTGAAAATCCGGGATTCTATAGGACATTATCCAATATAACGGATATCGGATGTCAGAAGCAGATATTTTTATCGGATATTACGTGTTATCGTAACGGAACCGGCTTAGCCAGTATCTGTCGGATAATATCCGATACTGATAACTAAGTAAAGAGTAAAGACTTCTACGGTTCTACCCCTCTTCTTCGTTCACTTCTTCTCTAGCTCCCCCTCTTCTTCACTTCAGTGAACACTAACAGAATAGCTGAAACCCCTCACCACCATCATCTCTCCCGGTCTCAGATTTTTCTTCACCACCATCTCTCTCAACGGCACCACTTCATCACCGATTCACCACCACCTTCTTCTTCCTCTATCGCCACAACCCACAAGAGAAGTACAGAAGCAAAAAAAGAAACCTTATCATCAATTCAAAAACTTTATAATAGGTATTTAACTGTACGATATTCTCTCTTTATTCTTCTTTGAATCTTTGATTATGATGTTTTATGTTAGAATGATACAAAATTAAAACTAGCGTTTTATGAAATCAAAAATATTTGGGATTTTTTTTTTGGAAATTAGGGTTAATCAAAAGTATTTGTTTTTTTTTTTGTAATTAGGGTTCTTAGTTTGTCATTTGTTTTAGTGTTATGAATCATGATTTGATGAATTGGGTTGAACCCCAACAGTGTATTCTTAGCTAGGCTTATTATTGCCCTGTGCTCTATTTGATTAAATCCATTTGTTATCTCCTTTATTAAGTGCCATCTTCTATGCGTCTTCTGCATACCTGAAATCCATTTATTATCTGGAGCCTTTTCTTTGATTAATTTTGATTTACATAGGTGTGTTCTAGTTTCTGTCCACTTTTTTAATTGAACCTCTTTGTTATCTCCTATATCCAGTGCATTCTTATCAGTGTTTTGTGGATTCCTAAAACCCTAAATCCCTTAAAGACTTGCTTAGATCATCTATTGAGTTCTTAAGGTGGTTTTATTTCACTAAGTTAAGCATGTCCTTTAAATTGCCTCTTTGAGATGATCATTGTAAATTCTGTGGAGTTAATTTTGATTTGTAGCTCCCTCTTGCAGAATCAGTTACACAGATTTTTCTAATTGTCTTTTTTCTTTCTGTCAGTTGAATTGATCCTTGTTTCGTAATAGCTCTCAGTTTTGGGTTATCTATTTATCTGTGTTGTTTTTCCCTTCAGTTGTGGTTCACCTCCTATTGTATATTTGATTGCTTGCTAGCAACAAGTTATAATTTAAATTCTTGCTTTCTTGACTTTGCTGAGTTTCTTTGATTCCATGGCATAAGCTCTTTCTTTCCCAATTTGTGCATTCCTCTTTGCTCATTCTGAATCCTTTCTGTATCCTTATTTTCTAGCCTATTTTTGTAGATGGTGACATTACAAGGAAGAAGAAGTTGCTGAAGAAACAGGTAACCCACTTCACCATTTATCATAGTTTGATCTAACAACTCTGTTGATGCATTTGCTAGTTTAAGTATAGAATGACTGAAGTATTGATAAGAGAACATCTTTCTACCTTATCCTATTTGATTCCGGTTATTCTGGGTTCACAAGATGAAATGACTCAAATGAGTGCTTGAAAGTGAACCATTTATTTGTTAACTTTAGTTATTCTTTTAAAGATCCATAATCTAGCTAGGAAGAAATTGGAGTTATAGGGTTCTTTGAAATGGAGATGTACTTTGAAAGCTGCATTGCAGGCTGTATCTCAATGAGTCAATGACAATGCTAGTACAAATTTCGGTTTCTTTGTGTTTTCTTTTGCTGCAAGAACAATAGAACATGTAATTTATAAACTATGATTATTTGTGTGTGTTTTATATGTGTTTGAACTGAATTGTGAACTGGAAATGCTTAAATGAACTAAAAAATTTGAAGTGAAAAAACATGTGTTAAGATTTATATCAGTTATCGGATAATATCCGATATCCGATAAGCTTATCGAAACGGAATCGGATTCGAAGTTTAGGATTCCATCGGAACTTATCGGATATCGGATATCCGATAAGCTTATCGGATATCGGAACCGGCTAAGCCAATATCCGTTTCGATAGGATCCATTGATAGCCCTAATAAAAAGTCATCCTTCACATGCAGTCATACTATCACGTCTACACCATACGGAAGGGACAAAGAATGAAATTCTCTGATAGTGTTTCCTTTAACCCACCACAAATTAGTTGTCTCATTCAAAACCTTGATCTTGGGATCTCCAGTCAGCAAGATTGAGTATCCTTCATGGCAAATTTATTTAATGAGCTTAAGCCCCATCCCCCTTGATGCATTACTAACTATCTCCTGGGACAAACCTTTCGTCAAAGGGTCCGCGATATTCTCCTTAGACCTCACAAAGTCAACAGAAATAACGCCAGTTGAGATTAGTTGTTTCAGGGAATTATGCCTTCTACGAATGTGTATAGATTTCCTATTATAATTGTTGTTTTTAGTATTAGCTATTGTAGCTTGACTATCACAATGTATAGATATAGCTGGCATGGGCCTAGCCAGAGAGGAATGTCTTTTAAAAAGCATCTTATCCAAGCGGCTTCCTCTCCTACTTTATCTAACGCAATAAACTATGATTCCATAGTGGATCGAGCTATACGTGTCTGTTTGGAACTCTTCCAAGATACAGACCCACCTGCTAGAGTGAAAACATATCCACTTGTAGACTTATACTTCTCTGAGCCTGATATCCATGTTGCATTACAAAAAATCCTTCATAGACGGCAGGGTACCTCTCATAATTCAAACAAAAGGTCAAATTGTACTTCAAGTACCTCAGCACTCTAATAAGTGCATCCCAATGCTCTTTCCCCGGATTACAGGTATACCTACTCAACCTACTTACATCATAAGCAATATATGGTCTCGGACATTTCATCAAATACATCAGACTTCCTATAACACGCGAGTATTCAAGTTGTGAAACTCCATTACCCTTATTCTTTTTGAGTCTACAACAAGGATCTTACAGAGTACAAGCAGGTTTATAATCAAACTGATTATACTTTTAAGCATAGATTCAATATAATGAGATTGACTAAGACTATATCCATTAGAATTTCTTCTAATCTTTATCCCTAAGATCACATCAGCGGGGCCTAAGTCTTTCATGTCAAAGTTCTCATTTAGCATGATCTTTGTGGAATTAATTACATCCATGTTTGTACCAAGTATAAGAATATCATCAACATACAAGCATACAATCACACAGGCATCATCAACATACAAGCATACAATCACACATGCATCATTCACAAGTTTCAAACCATACAAAGATTTTTTCAGCTTACATACTTTGTTTTCACAACCTTTTACTACAAAGCCCTCAGGTTGGTCCATGTAAATTTCTTCATCTAATTCAGCATTTAGAAAAGTTGTCTTTACATCCATTTGATGTATCTCTAAGTTATGAGTGGCAGCAATAGCAATTAAAATCCTAATGGAATTAATTCTCGTAACAGGTGAATAAGTATCAAAGAAATATACACCTTCTTTCTGTTTATAACCTTTAGCTAATAACCTAGCTTTATATTTTTTTTCACAGTCACATCTACCTTACGTTTCCTTTTAAAGATCCATTTACAACTTATGGGTTCACACCCTAAAGGTAAGTCTACAATCTCCCACGTACCGTTATGTATGATGGAATCCATTTCACTAATGGTAGATTCTTTCCACCATAGAGTTTCAGAAGAATTCATGGCTTCTCTATAAGTTTGTGGATCAGTCTCATCTAAGCATGTTATAAAGTCTGATCCAAAAGATTTTTCAGTTCTAAGTCTTTTACCTCTTCTAGGCTCAAACTCAACTTCATATTCTTATAAAGGTAATGTCTGAATGGTCGAATAGACATCTAGGGGATCAACACATATCATGCGAGAATTAAATTTCAATGGAAAAACATTTTTGAAGAACACATCATCCCTAGATTCCATAGTAGTATTCACACAAATTTCAGAAATTTCAGAACTTACAACCATAAATCTATATACAGTAGTATTCTCAGGATACCCTATGAAGACACAGTCAACAATTTTGGGTCCTATCTTAGTTCTCTTAGGAGGAGGAATGGAAACATTCGCCAAAAACCCCCACACTTTGAAGTATGCATAAGAAGGTTGTCTACCTTTCCATAGTTCAAATGGAGTTTTATTTGATCCTTTAAAGGTTATTTTGTTCAGGATATAACAAGCTGAGAGGAAGACCTCTCCCCACAAGTTTTTCGATAATCCTGAGATAATTAACATGGCATTCTTCATCTCCTTAAGGGTTCGGTTCTTCCATTCAGCCATACCATTAGATTGTGGTGAATAAAGAGTAGTGGTCTCATGAATAATGCCATGTTGTGAGCAAAATTCTCCTATAGGAATTTCATGCTCACCACCACGGTCAGACCTAACTCTTTAAATGGTAACATCTAATTGGTTTTCAACTTCAAGTTTATACATCTTAAAGGCTTCTAAGGCATCATCTTTACCCCTGAGCAAGTATACCTGACAGTACCTGGTACAGTCATCTATGAAATTTATAAACCATTTTTTACCACCTCTAGTTTGAGTTGATTTTATGTCAACTAGGTCTACATGAATTAATTCTAAGGGTTTAGAATTTCTATGAACATATTTTCTAAAAGGTTTTTTAGCATATTTTGATTCTACACATACTTCACATTTATGTTCATTATCCAAACTAAATTTGGATATGCAGCCTACGCTGGCCAGTTTATGCATTGACTTATAATTTACATGTCCAAGTCTGCCATGCCAAAAATTTAATGACATACAAACATAAGCAGAAGAATCAATTTTATTCATTTCATCAGAGGTTACATTAAGTTTATAGAGACCATCGGTCTTATAAACCTTACCCACATAATCTTTTCCCTTAGTGGGAACAACTTTGCCAGATTCAATTACAATTTTAAAACCCTTATCATCTAAAACACCACAAGAAACAAGATTTTTTTACAGATGTCTGGAACGTGAAGAACTTCATTCAATGTGAGAGTCTTTCCATAAGTGAGCTTCAGCCAAACTTTGCCTTTTCCTTCAACTGTGCTGCAGATGAGTTACCCATATAGAGTTTCTCCCCTTCCCCTACCTTGTGATAGGGGGTGAACATTTTTCTATTTCACAGACTTACTTGGTAGCACCAGAGCCTAACCACCAGTCTCTCACATTGGTTACCAAATTAACTTCAGACACCGTACCAGAAAACTCGTTCTTGTTGTTTTCAACCAAATTAGCATTGTTTTTCTTGTTATTTAAAGTCTTTACGTTTTCTATAATGAATTTCCATATGGCCAGGAATTCTACAAACATAACAAGCACCCTTAATTTTACCAATGCCAGATTTGGGTTTCTGAAACATACCTTTCTTAGGGTTGCGTTTGCTGCTCTTACCCTTTTCGGTATTGGAAGACTTGTGTTCAATTACATGAGCCTTGTTGGACATGTCCCTTGCAGAAGATAAGTTCTTGTCTTTGGAGTACAGTAACTGTTCTACTTGAATCTTCTTACCCAAATCAACCATACTGACTTCAGCAGCTTTATGTCTCAATCTATGTTTGTATTTGGCCAGGAAGACGGTAATTTCTCAATCACAACAGACACTTGAAAATTTCCATCTATCATCATGCCTTCAGCAAGAATTTCATTGATAATACGCTGAAGTGAAGGAATTGATCAACCACAGATTTGTCATTTGACATTTTATATTCCAAGAACCTACTTACCAAGAATTTCTTACTTCCAGCAATTCCAGCTTGGTATCTTGCCTCTAAAGCAGCCCATAAATCAAAAACAGAAAAATTCTCCTTTGCATTATAAAAATCATACAGTGCATCCTCTAAAAAATTCAGAATATGGTTTTTATCCATATAGTTCTACCTAACCCAATTGTCCAATTCCTTTTCATTTCCAGAATTATTCAAACTCTCATCAAAAATTTTCAGAACAAGATTATCTAGCATATGAAAACTCAAGAAAAACAACATCTTTGATTGCCATCTTTTGAAATCCTTCCCACTGAATTTTTCTGGTATGTCAACATCATTTTTTCCTATTGTTACAGAAGGAACTATTGTGTTAAGATTGTTGGTTCTGCAACAATAAAATACTAAAAACAAATAATGTTAACGTTAAATAAAATTTTTGAAATTTAAACACTGATTTGAGGGAAGAGTCACTTGATCATCAAACTATCCTTAACACAATAGTTCATCTGTACGCCTCAAAAATGAGTGATGCTAAATACCCAACAATGAAGTTGTGTCCAGGATAAAACTGCCCGATACAAGTGTTTTATAGCACTACAATACTTTCCCACTCAAACGAACTCAACATCAAGATGAAGGAAAGAAATAAACAAGCAAATGCACAAGTAAAGTAAGAATAGGGGAAAAGAGCCAGGGAAAAGAGCATGCTCTTGGATGAGTTGAAATAAAGAAAATGCTTTTCTTTTATAGTCGAAGAGGAAGAGAGAAATTAGTCCAGCAATTAATTAAATGTCACATAATGTTGTAAATATGTGTCGACATAATGAAGTAAATATGTGTTGACATAATGTTGTAAATATGTGTCGACATAATGATGTAAAGAAAAAACAAACTGGCAGAAAATGTCGACACATGTTGTAATGAAATTATATCCACCTGGACAGGCGCTCCCATTAAGAAAAGATTTATTTTTTGAAATTAAATTCGTTAAGGAAATAATTCAAAAGTATTTTGTCCAAAAAGATAAGTCTTGGTTGACCCACAACCTAACTCAAGCCCGACCGGACGGATGACGGCAACGTGCGTGCTTAGGTGCGAAGCACCGCGCATGTGTGAAATGTGTGGTTGCACTAACTAGCTCATTGCCTAAGTTCTCTCCCTCACACAAAAATGTGTTGACCCAAAGGGCCACTCTTAGATGCAATTTTCTTAGTAATATGAAGAGACAACATCTTTAGTTTCTCCTATATGGGACTAAAAAATTCATTCATAATTAGTAAAAATAAACTAGTGTCCTTAGTGATCCTTAGATATTAAGATTCATTCCTATCAAAACCAAAATATTAAAAATTAAAAGTCATTTCCCCAACACATAAACTTCCTAAACTTCATGGATGGACTAAAAGCACTAAACAAGTTGCTGTGATCAAAGAGAACCTGGCAAACTATAATGATTTGTTGGTTTATCTCAAAGGCATAAGGGAAATGTACACAACGGCGTCTCACTCTCCGTGATTATCCGTCTCCTCGTAATAAAGACTATGAGAAATAACAGTATATCTGAATTTAATATCTTTATCATTTTCTTGAAATCTCTCTGGTAGTCTTTTAGAGTGGTCTTGGATAAATTATCTTGTACTACTATTTATTTATGTTTCATTTGAGTTTGATCTAGGCTTCAGTAAGTAACATGCTAAGATTTATGATATGGGTTTGGTCTTTTGTGTCAGATGTGATATTGGAACAGTGAATGAGGTTTGTTTTACCATTTATTTGGCATGTACGTCGTCAAATATAAGCTAAATTTTTTTATACGGCATTTATTTATATGAAATGAATTAAATACGAATCAATGAATTGTCGGAATTTTTCCGTTTTACATATTTTTGGTTGTATAGTAGTTGAATTTATATTTTAATAAGCCGAATTACATACGTTTTTACCCATTAGGGACAAACCTTATAAACCAAAATAAGAACAAGAAGGCTGATATAGGGGCTCCAAATTCAATTGAGGGGCTCCCCTAATAAGACGAAATAGGGATATTATGAAGTAAAATTCAAAAACCCTTTATCCATAATATTTTCACAATACCCAAACCAACCCTGATTAGTAATCTTAATTACATTAATTAGTTAAGATTAAATTAAGCTAATCATGATTAATTAAACATAATTTTTTACTTAATCAAATGATTTGAAAAAAATAATAATTTGAATTTGTGTTTGGTGGGAAGAAAAACTAGATGAAATTTAAGAAAATTTTGTCGTATTTTTTTTCAACCCTAAATTTTGATTCAATAAACCATAGTAGCATTGAGCATACCTCTCACTTATACTCTTGATCTCTTTATGGCTCAAATTTGATGAAATCACGATTTGAAAGATTCAAATTTTGTTGTTCAGAGAAATTTACGGTTGGGTTTCTTGTCGAACCCAACCGTAACCATAAGAACACCGAAGAACACCATTTTTGCCCAGATTTACGGTTGGGTTTTCAACAAAACCCAACCGTAAATCAAAGAACAATGATGAACACCATCTTTTTCCCACAGTTACGGTTGGGTTTTAAACCAGACCCAACCGTAAGTAGAAGAAAAATAATGAACACCATATTTTCCCGTAGTTACGGTTGGGTTTTAAACCAGACCCAACCGTAAGTAGAAGAAAAATAATGAACACCATATTTTCCCATAGTTACGGTTGGGTTTTCAACCAGACCCAACCGTAAGTAAAAGAAAAATGCTAAACACCATTTTTCCCATAGTTACGGTTGGGTTTTAAAGGAAAAACCAACCGTAACACATCCTTTTGAGAATTGATTTTTTTGGTCAAATTTGAGTTTTAAAAATCAAAATTTTGAAATAATTCAATCATTTTAACTAGAATGAAGGTAAATTGGGTGTTTGAAACAAAGAAAAAACGAAAAACACACAAATTAGATTATCCAAATTTGTGTTATCCAGTAGAATTTACGGTTGAGTTTTGGCTGAAAACCCAACCGTAACATATTCTGTTAATTTTTGTTGCAATTTCAACACAGAATTACGGTTGGGTTTTTCCTTAAAACCCAACCGTAAAAAAGTTGTAGAGTTTGTACAAATTATATTACGGTTGGACCCAACCGTAAATGATCCTGTTAACTTTTTTTTTGATTTTCAATATACTCCAAATTGGGTTTAAAACACACCTTTTTAACTTATTCATTCTATTGTAATAGATTTAAAGTAGTACATTAAAGGAAAAAACAAAGGAAACGAAATACAATAGACCATTGGATGATTACACTTAAATACTTAAAGATAATGGCGATAATCAAACACCCGACTTGTTTCCATAATACGATAGCAATATGTATGCTTGAACTCCTCCCCATATTTGATTCTATACTGCTCCATAGCCAACACATGCTGAAAAAAACAAATCAATTATTAGTTTGAGTTTTTGAAATCTCTTTTTA
>JAJJMC010004815.1:1441432-1459135 GCA_023531435.1 Papaver californicum | reverse complement strand
TCGGCCAACAAAGAAAAGCGAGATGGAGAGAATTAAAAAATTGCCGGTTTCAGAACAAGAAACGGCCAAAGAAAAATTCGAGGAGGACGACAAGTTGGCGGAATTAAAATGGGCTAGTTTCCAAACTGAATGGGACGCTTTGACATGGTCTCTCACCAAGGAAGATTATGAAGAAAATGTTCGTATGTTTTGCTTGCATTGGAGTAATTATCCAAAAGTTGTGAACTATTTGATGCACCATTGGTTGAATCCCCACAAAGAGAAGTTTGTAGCGGCGTTCACAAACCAATATAGGCACTTTGACAACCAAGCTACAAGTACCGTGGAGTCATCTCACAACAGAATGAAGAAGAAGCTTCATAATTCTGATGGTGGGTTTGTTACGGTCTTCGAAACGATGCACGATTATTTTCTCCGTGACCTTGACAGAGTTAAGGAATATTTTGAAAAAAGCCTTTCTAGAAAACACGTCAGCTATAAAGACGAACCATTGCTCCAAAGTATTTTTTATAAGGTGTCGCATTGTGCTATTGAGAAGATAATTTACGAAGTAAAGCACTATAGATTGGGCAACTTACACGGAGAAGAAGAGTGTGTTTGTCCTAACATGTCAAGTTTGGGACTTCCCTGCCGGCGTATGATGCCCAAGTACGAAGAAGACGGTGTGATCCCAATTCAAGATATTGATCCGTTTTGGAAACAATTGTCTTTCGATGAACCCATCGTCGAGCAAGATTTTGGTGCATCGTTTTCCGACACCCACGTTGGAAGGCTTTATCCAAGAAATACGATACATTAAATAAGGCGAAAAGGTAAATTTGGTTGACGAAGTTGAGTTACTTCGTGTTTCCGCACACAAGGTATGCTGTCAAGGAACCAATTAGAGGGAAGAGAAAATGTAGGCCTTCTACCAAAGAATCGAGGGCCGTGGGACGCAAAAAAGCTAGGGAATTGCATGAAGAATCAAAGAAAAGAAACCCTTCTGCATTTGAGCATTTGCAAAAGGAATATGAAGCAGAGGATGAGAAGAAGGATGATGCTCAACGAAAAATAAGTCAAACGGAACAAGGGGGACCAAGTATAGTAGATATTAAAGGAAAAGGTCTCGCGGTTCCCACTCAAGAAAGTTCAACAATTGTACTTGGTGCCAAGGGGAAAGTTCCTCCACACCCAAAATCAAGAAGAGTAAGTATGAAGGAATTAGCAAGAAGAAAAAAAAGAGTTAGTATGAAAGAATCAGCAAGAAGAAAAGAAAAACTTAAAGGCAATACATTAGTAGTTGAAGAGCCATATACAATCCGGATTGCAAGAGGATTGATGCAATTTCCATCTAACTTTTCAAGAATTGAGAATGGCAAAATCGTCCGAACCGAGCACATTATTTATGAAAATTATATGTCATCGTTTCCGCCTTTTTTTCGTCCATACATAAAGGCCGCCGACGATGTTGCCGGTGATGGTAACTGTGGATACCATGTATTCATCGAACAAGTTGGACCATTTAGCGGAGCAACAGGGTTGGGTATGGACGAAGTAACTTATGTAAGGCATAAGTCAGCGGTTGAACTACGCTCTTACCCGGATTTATACAAGCCAATGATGTGTGCATATAGAGATGAAGAGTCGTTGTTAAACGAGGAGTTCATCGCTCTCGAAAGGCGTTTAATAGGCAACAAGAATTGCACTAGCGAGTATTGGATGAGCATGCCAATATGTGGGCAAATCCTCTCCAACGCTTTCAATTGCGTCATACATTATATCTCAAATGGATATTGTTTTACATTTGCACCAACAAGATCAACATTTGTCGACCAATTGGCTAATAGAAGATGTGTGATTGGGCTGGTGCAGAACTGCCATTATGTCGGTCTCAAGTTGAAAGAAGGAAGTCCATTACCCCCTTTACAGGATGGATACGACGGTGATATCGCCAAGTCTTGGTTTCACCGGTTCAAGCGAAATTTCGAACTCTGGAAGGCATTAAAACCCTCCCCGACCTTTCAATTCATATTATTTGTTTCTGACTCGGAGTCGGAATGATAATATAGTAAACCTGGAAGGCATTTAATATTGGTAGTAACAATATCATATGTATGTTGGAGGAATCATAATATGAATATAGTTTTTTGGAATGAAAAATTTGGAATATTACATGTGTCACTACAAAATTCTGGAAGATTTACGGTTGGATTTTCACTGAAAACCCAACCGTAAACCAGTCACTTAACAATTATGATAATTTTACGGTTGGGTTTTGAGTGCAAACCCAACCGTAAACCTTCAAGGATTTTTTCCTCAGTTTTACGGTTGGGTTATGAGTCCAAACCCAACCGTAAACCTGGGTGAATTTTAATCTGGAAGGTTTACGGTTGGGTTTGCACTCAAAACCCAACCGTAAATATTTTTGTTAACCTTTTTTTGGAATTTCAATTCACTCAAAATTGGGTTCAAAAAACAAAATTTATGTAAACATCAAATTTTTGACCACATTACAACCCATGAAATCATTAAAGTAACCTGTGATACAATTGAACCACTAACAACCCCAAATGGCATTACAAAAGAACTAATAATTAGGTTTGCGAGTGAGTAAAAAGTCCTTTAGGATGTGATAATGAGGTAGGTATAAAAGGGCCATATTTTCCATCTCCTCCATTCCTCAAGAGATCTCTGTAACACCTCATCTTCGGTTTCACCCCTAAGTCGTAGTTGACCAATAATACGAACTAATACCATAAATTCTTCTATGTATCGAGTGTTATATCGACAAATCAACTTGACGTGATCACGGTTATAAGGGTTGCCGGTTTCAGAACAAAAGTTTTCATGGATTGTTTGCCAATAACTCGGACTCGTTATACCACTTTGCCTTATTTCTTCTCCTCTTTTTGGAAAACATAATACATAGTTGCGGCAAATACATAAATCTTCATCCAAAGAAAAATCTGGATTTTTAATCCCAGGTTGACCCATATTCCACAATGTTAGATTACTAGTTTTGTTGGAGATGATTGTTGTAACATAAAGGTTTAATTTTTTTTAAAAATGGATGGGTTGGATATGTACTCAACTATTTCACTTATAAACCAGAAGTGTAACGGCTATATTTTGAAAAATGGGTCGTACAAGGTTTGAACGGCTCTATTTGAAAACCCAAAAAAAAATCAAAAACGACCCAAAACTTTCCTCAAATGGAATTTACGGTTGGGTATTGACTCATAACCCAACCGTAATATCCTTGGGAATTGATGTGTTGAGGTCATACATTTACGGTTGGGTTTTGGCTGAAAACCCAACCGTAACCATCCTTTGTACCTTGGAGTTTTAAGGTCAAATTTTGGTTTCAAAATCAAAAATTTGAACTTATTCAATCATTTTAACTATATTTAAGGTAAATTGGGTCATTCAAACAAAGAAAAAACGAAAAACACACAAATTAGAGAATCAAATTTAAAGTTATCTAGTAGAATTTACGGTTGGGTTTTGGCTGAAAACCCAACCGTAATATCCTTGGGAATTGATGTGTTGAAGTCATACATTTACTGTTGGGTTTTGGCTGAAAACCCAACCGTAAACCATCCTTTGTACCTTTGAGTTTTAAGGTCAAATTTGGGTTTCAAAATCAAAAATTTGAACTTATTCAATCATTTTAACTAGATTGAAGGTAAATTGGGTCATTCAAACAAAGAAAAAACGAAAAACAGACAAATTAGAGAATCAAATTTAAAGTTATCCAGTAGAATTTACAGTTGGGTTTTGGCTGAAAACCCAACCGTAATATCCTTGGGAATTGATGTGTTGAGGTCATTTATTTACGGTTGGGTTTTCATCCAAAACCCAACCGTAAACCATCATTTGTACCTTGGAGTTTTAAGGTCAAATTTTGGTTTCAAAATAAAAAAATTGAACTTATTCAATCATTTTAACTAGATTGAAGATAAATTGGGTCATTCAAACAAAGAAAAAACGAAAAACACACAAATTAGAGAATCAAATTTAAAGTTATCCAGTAGAATTTACGGTTGGGTTTTGTCTGAAAACCCAACCGTAATATTATTCTTTTAGATTTACGGTTGGGTTTTGGATGAAAACCCAACCGTAAAACTGTAGTATAAAAATGTGACAGATTTACGGTTGGGTTTTCATCCAAAACCCAACCGTAACACTAATGTGTCTGGGTATTTTTACCGGGATTTCCCAATGCATGGTTTCCAACTTCAAATAACTGGAAAAATAAATTTTAAGTTTAATTTTTATAATTCACGTGCAAGTTAAATTCAAACTTCAAATCCAACTTCACATTAAAGGTACAAGTTATTCACCCACACAAAAGAAAACCATAGACATAGAGTTAGGGAGAAGGAGGAGGGGTAGGTCGATGACTTTGACGAGCTTTTTTTTTCTCATAACATTATGATGAGCAGCACCGCCACGAGTACGAGCTCCAGCACGACCGCCTCGAGTACGAGTACCACGTTGCGCATCCTCGGCTTCATCATGTGTCTCTTCATCCGATGCTTGGGGCTCTCTTCTAGTAGCACTCGCATCTGTAGTCGCGCCTCTTGTACCGGGTCTACTCCTCTTTAAAGTCCGCTGCACATCCTCAACTTCATGATGAAGCTCCCTAATCAAAGCTTGGAGTTGGTCAGGCGTCCTCATATCAATTGTGCTTAGGCATGGATTTATAGAGTCCGCTAATGCAAAGGCTTTCTTTTTCTATTCACATATGAAAATAAAAGTAGGATGAGTGTTTAGTAATAAATCTTAAAAACGTTAATAACAAAAATAATGTACGTACCAAATTCAAATATGCCTTCTTCCAGAAACCATCTTCTGTGTTGATTGCCAGAGTCTCAGGATCATTGTTGATGATAGTTGGATGACCAAAATGGCGATACCAATCCAAGTAATCTTCTGCAGCCTCTTTTGTGCACGGAGAGGGAGTTAACTCATTCCTTTGGACTTGGTATTTCGGATCATTGCGGTTATTCCAAACCGTGACCGAAGGCGTTGGCTCATAGTTTAGCACGATGTTTGGCCCTTCGATCATCGACCCATTCACACACAATTTAAACATTTCGCGTGTCACCGTTGTTTAGACGTATCCATATTGGCGGAGAGTTCGGCGGGGGTTGGACATCACGTACCCAAACGGATGGTACAAAGGGCCGTTGTAGCCTGCCACGTCCGACAATACACGTAAATCCTCAACATGTCCATCACCCTCTATGTTAATCTTCACATAAGGATCGAAAATAACATCTTCAACCGTGAAAGCATCAATTTCTGTTCTCATCTTTGCTATGAGCACTTCTTTATATTTTGCCTGGGTCCCGGTGAAGACGAATTTCTTTCCCGTAGGTCCAGTAACATCACCGGTCGTTTGAGGAGCCAGTCTGGGAAAGTGATCATATACCCATGCCTATAAAGATAATAAATATTAATATAAGAAAATGAGAAAAAAATAAATTAAAGTTAAACATTGAAATTCAAACAATAAATTATCTGAAGCAGACCGGTATTACCGGCAATCTCAGTTCCCCTAACCCTCGAAGCTTTTCGAAGGTTAGTAAGTAGGTAGGCCAGGGTGGCAGTTCCCCACGAGTACTGATGGGTCATCCCGAGATCACCCTGAAACCATTGTAGATACTGGACGTTGACCTTGTTGCCCGAGTTGTCACCAAAGAAGATGGTGCCGAACATATATAGCAGATAAACTCTGGCTGTTCGAATAGCTCTGGTGTCATCTATGACGACCCCAGCCATTTCCAACTTTGCGGTCCCTCCAAACTTCTCCCTTAGTGACCGCAGCAATATTTTCTTGCTCATAGCTTGACCTTTCTTCTTTGGTATCCCCGGTTTATCTCCACTGACCAATTTAAACTCAGATTCAGCTTCGGTCTTCTCCAATCCAAGTGTATCTTTGACAAGTGCATAAATATCACTCCATGGCATGTTGTTGTCAAAACCCTCAAACACTGATTTACCTTCCACGTCCAGCCCAAGAATTGATTGGACATCATCCGGCCTTATAGTTATCTCGCCGAATGGGAGATGAAACGTATCGGTTTCAGGCCAATAACGTTCCC
The DNA here is from genome assembly GCA_023531435.1 of Papaver californicum. Lineage (NCBI taxonomy): Eukaryota > Viridiplantae > Streptophyta > Magnoliopsida > Ranunculales > Papaveraceae > Papaver > Papaver californicum. The sequence continues at coordinate 1,453,046 of JAJJMC010004815.1, read as the reverse complement.
TGAAGGCTGCGCAGACGACACTGTCATACTCCCACATCGAATTGGTAATTCCGGGAGCTAACCCGGTACCATTTACGAGAATTTGTACGGCCGTACATTCATCAGTTAAGGACCAATGTTGAGCCCTTTGACGAACCAATTTCTTGATCGCCTGTGTATGATCCTACAGAGAATAAAAACAAATTTGTTTTACTTACAAAAGTTAACAAACAAAAATTTAACAGAATACGAGAAGTGATTAGAATAATACCTTGGTCGCTGCAACTTTGGCAGCCCATGAATGGGGATAACCAAATAATATTGCAGATTTGTTTGGGGCCTCACCCCATAGTCCTCCATTCCTCCTCTTAGGCCACAGTTGAGGTTCGGCCTTTTCTTTGAGAATTTCTTTGGCAACCCTTTTCTTTGCCTTTTCTTTTCGAATTTCTTTACCTTTGCCTTGAGGGACATGTTGTTCTCTGTCCCGCTCTTCTTCTTCGTGTTGTTGCTCTTATGGTGGTTCTCTAATCACAAGAGAACCTTTAGGTGTGGGTAGATCACCCAAGCCTTGGAACACATTATATTCCTCTTCTGCAATTTGAAGAACACTACCAGCACCTACCTCAAAAGAGGGATTATGGGTCTTACTCACGCCTCTCTTCTGAACCCCTAAATGTTTTCCGTGGCGAGGGGTTGGAGTGTGAGAAATTAGTGTTAAATTGTTACCCCTTTTATTCTTCCTACAACACACAAGCAATACAAGTTAGATAATTTCCAAGCAATTCAACTTCAACTAAAAAAAAATTCACTACACAGGATTATTTACGGTTGGGTTTTTCTTAAAAGCCAACCGTAAATTTTGTCCCATATTTACGGTTAGGTTTTAACACAAACCCAACCGTAACTCACATGTAGCTGATGTGCACATCATTTTTACGGTTGGGTTTTTCTTAAAACCCAACCGTAATACAAAAACAAAAATTTTATGTGCGCTAATGTTACGGTTGGGTTTTTCTCAAAAGCCAACCGTAAACTTTTATTACAAAATGTTGTCCATATGTTACGGTTAGGTTTTAAGAAAAAACCCAACCGTAATTCACATGTAGCCTGATGTTCACATTATTTTTACGGTTGGGTTTTTCTTAAAACCCAACCGTAATACTCTAACCAAATTTTTATGGACGCCATTGTTACGGTTGGGTTTTTCTCAAAACCCAACCGTAAGTTGTTTTTAAAAAATGGCACAAATTATTTACGGTTCGGTTATCTTTTGAAACCCAACCGTAATATCCTGAACTATTCATCTTCTTCACTTTGATTTAAGGTTGGGTATTGAAAATAACCCAACCGTAATACTCAAGAACATGAAATATTACGGTTGGGTTTTGACAGGGACCCAACCGTAATATCAACTATGTCCAACATTTTTTTCCCAGAAACACAATCAAACATGCGAATAAATCAATTACAAGTTCTAAGAATACATGGGTTTTCTACAATACCTTAGATACACCATTGTTGGACTTTTCGGTGCTTGATTTTGCTTTTCACTATCGATTTCTTGTTGAATCTCTTGATTAGGTTGAAAGGAGCAGGGTTGATTGCCATCACTACTACCTTTAACGCCTTTAGTATGCTTCTTCATCTCGAATTGTTGAGTTTAATCGACAATGAATTTTGCGAATCGGTGATGAATTGAGAGCGATTACGGTTGGGTTTTGAGAGGTTTTCTTTAGTTTAGTTTTTAAAAGTTATGAATAATGTTAAAAGAGTTTAGGTTTTAATTGGTATAAGGGTAAAATCGACATTTAACAAAAAACCCTAGGACATCCCTTATCGTAAAATTGGGTCACCTCGACTCAACTAGGAGCCCCTCAATTGACTTTGGAGCCCCTATATCAGGCTTCAAGAACAATGCAAAGTTGGTTCGAGTCCTGGCACTGACTATTTTATTTTATTTTTTGAAAAATGCATGTTTCACTATATTCGAAACCAGACACATCAATATCTCATTTGATCCTCCTCGAAAAGCCCAAATTAGCAACGTTTGCTTATTTGGTTCGAATTTCTTCACTTGATTGATATCATTTCATAAATTGGTTTCTTTATAGCCAAGGAGAGTTTGTCGTTACTGACTGGGTATGGTCGGGTTTTATATACTGAAGATTGTGATTAGAGTATTGATACTCAAACAATTTTAATTTTGATCAATTTCGGAACAGATTCAGTTAGAACCTTACCTGTTTGATAATTTGCATGACAGAATCATACGGAGCTAATGAACACCAAAACTAGCCTCGCTCTGAAGGCTGCTGTTGTACTAATGCAAACGTCTCTTTTCCTTCAAAAAAAGGCTTTAAGAGTCAAGAGGTAAACTTTTATCTTTTATTTGCAAAACCATACCATGAGGGTTCTTATCAGTCAAAAATTTTGTTGTTTTAGGTTATAATATACTCCCTCTGTTTTTATAAAAGTGTTACTATCACTTTTTCATTTTAACCTACAAAGGGAGTAATTGTATTTGGTAGAAAAGATAGTGAACTTGAATAATCAGTTGTTATTGCTTTAGGTAATGATATTGAAAACTAGCAGCAGACATTACAAATGTGGAAATTTAGATAGCGCCAATGGCTCACTGAATTCCTTACAAACACAACTAGATGACTTGTCATTCTCAACATTCGTCTAAGGTTATGCAAAATGTGATAGATTGATAGATGCAAGAAAACTTTTTGATTGAAGTGGTGGTGATGATAAATGCAATATCTATTGGACTGTGATTGTTGGATGCGTTGCCAATAATGTAGACTAAATGGTCCCATTTTCCACGAATGCATCCAACTGCAAATTCAACGAGTAAATTACTGATGCAAAAATCAGAAATCAGACTAAAATTACGCAGAACCTTCTTGTTGTGAAGCATGGCTCTCTACTATGCCTAACTAGATGCTGAAGCAAAAGTCATTTACAAACAGAGGCAACATAACACTATTTCCTACTCAGTGAGGATAAATTCACAGAACATCTGCTACAGGTAATTTATTAATTTGTTTAGTGTTTTATTTGTTTGGTTGCCAACTCATATACAAACGCAACAATCTATATCAAAGCCAAACGTGCATTCATTGGTCAAACAAATTTATGTTAGGCCTTTTTTCATATGGGCTAAAATAAATGGAAAAAGGATATGTGATCCATTAGCCCCACTACTCTCTTCCACCTTTAGAAAAACCATCCATTATATATCTATCGGGTAACTACTCTATGATGAATATGGTTAGTATACAGAAAGATAAAAAAATTGGACAGAAGGTCACCAAAACCATTCTCATCAGGAATACACCATCTAAAAGTGAGAAGGAGTATTTGGAACCAAAGTTCACATCAATTCAGAAATTAGGGCAAACTTCAAATATTAAGATTTCAAGCAATGGCTGGAGGTATTTCTAATCAGTCTCTTCTTATTGCTTCCTCTTTAATTACTGTATGTTCATTCTGTGACTAGAATATACATATAGTTTTTATATTTGGTATCAGAGCCTTAATCACCTCTGCCTTGCTCGAAAACGACATTATTTTGTCTCTCTTCTAAACTGTCTGTATACCAGTTTCAATGATTTTGTTAATGATTTTCAATGATTTTGTCTAAACCTAATAAACTATGGATGCATGCACTTGATTCGTCAATTAAAGTTTGTTTCTTCATCCTACTTTAATTTTAAGGTTAATAACACCCTAGTTTCTAATTAGTCATTGATTTACTAAAATTTGGGTTTTGTCATGTGTATGTATGGTTAAATATTGACTGCTAAGTATAAATCATCCAATTGAAATAGTTTTATTGATTAATATCATTATGTTTCACATTTAGTAATTCAATATCTATCAACTAGTTAAAGTTGATAGGTTGAGTTTTAGGTTTTCAAATTTCAGTGTTATTTGGGGTTAATCTCTATTCTTCATGGTTGAAATTATTGAACATTACCTGTTTGACTCATTGCCACTAAGAAAATAAACAACAGTAGCTTAATTGTTAGTTTATACAGTAGCTTCATCGTTAGTTGTATAAAGTAAGGAATCTAAGGATGGTAATATTGTTGATGTGACCATAGAAAACATCATAGCATCATGTCTGTTGCACATAAGCGACATAGAAGTTTTTGTTACATGGTATAGATTACGACATTTATCATTAGCATTTCTTAGTGCGTGTAGTACCCACTAAAGTAATGAAGCATCCTTGTCCGATTATTGTCAGTATCAAATATATATATATTGATTGTACTGGGATGTCTTTCCGGGATTTTTTGAAAGGAAAACCTCAGCATAAGAAGTTGATTTCTTCCAGTAATTAATTGTAATTGATGGGCTAACAATAATGGAGATGTGAATACAATGTGGCCTGACAGCATTGATAGAGACTGTAGGTTTAGAAACAGCGTTTGCACTTAAACTGATGTACATGGTGATTGTGTTCTCAATCACATACATGCATAGATATAATCATTTAAATATGTATGTTTAGCTCTAATAGCATTTGTTGTATTATTATTTGTTGACATGTGCAATGGTTATAAATGATTAGTTATATATATATTATGACCATTAGGTTTGTACATGAACAAAGATTAAAGAAATATGTTAAGTGATTTAATAATTTTAGTAATTAGAGAGTAGCCACAGCATCTCTAGTTATTTAAAAAATTTCTTAAGAAATCACATGTGGAAACTAGACATAAATTTGTAATTAATCATACATAATATGATGAAATATGCCCACAGGAAATTTTATTATATTTGTATGATTAATTGGGGTGAAATATTAAATTATGTTCCTTAATCTACCCACAGGAATTAAGGAATGAATATGGTTTAATAGTTTCATCATGTAGTTATGAATCTAATTTGAGTAGGACTTTATCCCACGGGCAAGTTTTATGTCACTAGATTCATATTTTTTATGCATGACTTGCATTGGTAAATCATGATTAAGTTTAAGTCTCAAATTTTTATTTATAAGCATGTATATATTTTTCTTTGCAGCAATGTTAACTGAAAATATTTCTGATGTCAATTATGACATTCCTGAATTAAAGGGTGATAATTTTCTAGCGTTTGTTTATGAACCTAATATGGTTAATATTAATCATAATACATGTTGGATTGACTCTGGAACTACAATCCATGTTTCTAATACCTTGGACGGTATGACAAACCTAAGGAAACCAATGGGGAGTGAACACTACATCTATTCAGGTAGTCAGATGAGTTCACATGTGGAAGCTGTTGGGACATGCAGTTTAATTTTAAGTAGTGGTTTTACTTTGAATTTAGAAAACACATTTTATGTACCAGGTTTCACTAGAAACTTAATTTCAGTTTCAAGACTTGTACCTTTAGGAATTTCCTTTAACTTTTCGAATTCTGGCTTTAGTATTCTCAGAAATTCTGAAGTTATTGGTTATGGCATTTTGTCTGATGGTTTATATCGTCTTTATTTGTAAAAAATGATATCACTCATAGTTCTATGCATGCTAATACTGGGTTAAAAAGATGTATTATGAATGAGGATTCCTCAATTTTGTGGCACCGGAGATTGGGTCATATCTCCATTGAGAGAGTTAAGAGATTGGTAAAGGATGGGGTACTTGGTACTTTAGACTTTACTGATTTTGATACTTGTGTTGGTTGCATTAAGGGAAAGCAAACTAACAAACACAAAATTGGTGCCAACAGAAGTTCGAACCTATTAGAGATCATACACACGGACATTTGTTTTCCAGACATGAACGCTAATGATCCGAAATTCTTTATCACCTTCACAGATGATTACTCACGATATATGTATCTTTACTTACTTCATTCCAAAGACGAAGCTTTGGATGCCTTTAAATTGTTTAAGGTTGAAGTAGAGAAACAATGTGGTAAGCACATTAAGATTGTGAGATCAGATAAAGGTGGGAGTATTATGGTAGATACACCGAGAACGGACAAGCACCAGGTCCATTTGCAAGATTTCTTCAAGAGCATGCGATTGTTTCCCAATACACTATGCCTGGTTCTCCGGACCATAATAGTGTAGCAGAAAGAAGAAATCGAACTTTAATGGAAATGGTGAGAAGTATGAGAAGTAATGTTAAACTTCCATCATTTTTAGGGGTAGAAGCTCTTAAGACGCAGCGTACATATTAAACCGGGTTCCTTCCAAGGTCGTCTCAAAGACGCCTTTTGAGTTATTCAAAGGATGGAAACCGAGTTTACAACATGTACGCATTTGGGGATGCCCGTATGAAGTGAGAGTGTACAACCCACAGGAGAAGAAGCTAGACCCAAGGACTATTAGTGGGCATTTCATTGGATATGCTGAAAGGTCTAATGGTTATAGATTCTATTGTCCGTCTCATAGCACTAGAATTGTGGAATCAAGAAATGCTAAATTTCTTGAGAATGACTTGATTAGTGGGAGTGATCAATTTCAGAATATTTATCAACTTCCACCTAATGTTTCAAGTGACAAGTTGATTGTTATTCACGCACCTCAAGCTAAATTGCGTGTCAGACAACCAACCATTGAGTTTCCACAAGTTGACAACAATCTAATAGACCATGATGGTAATGAGGAACAAACTATTCATCGTGAGGATAAACAAGTTCCGTTGAGGAGATCTAATAGAGCAAGAAAATCAACTATTTCTTGTGACTATTTAGTGTATCTGCAAGATTCGGATTGTAACATTGGAGCCGATAATGATCCTATGTCATTTTCACAAGCCATAAATTCTAGAGATTCAGTTTTATGGATGAATGGCATGAATGATGATATGGACTCTATAGCATCCAACGGAGTTTGGGATCTCGCCGAGTTGCCCGATGGTGTAGAAGCCATTGGATGCAAGTGGATCTTTAAAACAAAGAAATACTCGCATGGCAACATCGAGAGACATAAGGCTAGACTCGTTTCCAAAGGGTTCACTCAAAGGGAAGGAATCGATTACACAGAGATTTTTTATCCCGTATCAAAGAAAGATTCTTTCCGAGTGGTGATGGCATTAGTAGCTCATTTTGATTTAGAGCTACATCAAATGGATGTGAAAACGAATTTTCTCGATGGTGATTTAGAGGAAGAGGTTTACATGAAACAACTTGAAGGATTCGTCTCTAAGATCGTGAGCATTTGGTTTGTAAGCTTAATAAATCCATATACGGGTTGAAACAAGCTTCTCGACAATGGTATATGAAATTCCATAAAGTCATTACTTCATTTGGATTCGAAGAAAATGCTATGGATCAATGTATATACCTTAAGGTCAGTGGGAGTAAGATGTGTTTCCTTATGTTGTATGTGGATGATATTTTGCTCGCAACCAATGATAAAGGATTACTATATGAGGTGAAACAATTTCTTTCAATTAACTTTTATATGAAAGATATGGGTGAGGCGTCTTATTTCATTGGCATAAAGATCCATAGAGATAGATCTCGAGGCATTTTAGGTTTGTCTCAAGAATCCTATATCAACAAAGTCTTTGAAAGATTTGGTATGAAAGATTGTTCACCAAGTATAGCACCCATTGTAAAAGGTGATCGGTTCAGTTTGGACCAATGCCCCAAGAATGACATTGAAAGGGTACAAATGAAAATTTTTCCTTATGCTTCAGCTGTTGGTAGCATTATGTATGCTCAGGTCTGTACCAGACCCGACATTTCATATGTTGTTGGAGTATTAGGAAGATATCAGAGTAACCCAGGAATCGATCACTGGAAGGCTGCAAAGAAAGTGTTGAGGTACCTTAAAGGTACTAAGGATTACATGCTTATGTATAGACGGACAAATAGTCTTGAAGTGGTAGGCTACTCCGATTTTATGACTTTGGAGGCTGCAATGATTCACGTAAATCCACATCAGGATACGTGTTCATGCTAGCTGATGGGTCAGTATCCTGGAGGAGTGCCAAGAAGACCTTGACGGCCACTTCTACAATGGAGGCTGAGTTCGTTTCTTGTTTTGAGGCTACCTCACATGGTGTATGGCTGAAAGGCTTCATTTCTGGGCTAAGAGTTGTTGACTCTTTTAGCCGACCAATAAGAATGTGTTGAGACAATTCAGCAGCTGTCTTTATGACTAAGAATAATAAGAGTGGAAGTCGAAGTAAACACATCGACATAAAGTATCTAGTTGTAAAAGAACGTGTGCAGGAAAAGAAAATGATCATTGAACACATTAGCACTGAATTGATGATAGCTGATCCCTTGACTAAAGGCATGCATATTAAAGGATTCAAGGATCATGTAGTAAGGATGGAACTTGGTCCTATTATGTAATACATTCTTTATGTTCTTTATGTTTTCTGAAGCTTTCGTTTAGTTGGATTATTTCTCATTTGGAATTTATGTACGTACTTACTTTAGTTATTTTGTTGAGAAATATCATTATAGTTTGATTTAGAGTAAACATATGGTTTACTCATTAATGTCAAGTATGAGTGGTGAAAGACTAAGTATGTTGTGATACATGGAAAATTAATTCTTGCTCTTAAAGAGGATTAATCGCCATGATCCGTACATGGGGTCTTTCGTGAAATGGATCAAGTGGGAGAATGTTAGGCCTTTTTCCATATGGGCTAAAATAAAGGAAAAATGATATGTGATCCATTAGCCCCACTACTCCCTCCCGCCTTTAGAAAAACCACCCATTATATATCTATCGGGTAACTACTCTATGTTGGCTAGGGTTAGAATACAGAAAGATAGAAAAATTGGACAAAAGGTCATCAAAACCATTCTTATCAGGAATACACCATCTAAAAGTGAGAAGGAGGATTTGGAACCAAAGTTCACATCAATTCAGAAATTAAGGCAAGCTTCAAAGATTAAGATTTCAAGCAATGGCGGAAAATATTTATAATCAATCTCTTCTAATTGCCTCCGCTTTAATTAATCTATATTCATTCTATGAATAAAATATACATATAAGTTTTATAATTTATACTAAAGGCCCTCGGTGTTGCACAGGTATACAAAGATAGAAACATAAAAAACTGTATATCCTATATGCAAAGGTTACGTCAGGGTGACATCAAAGCTCCATTTAATAATATTCTGACTTTCAATATTCAACTTATGCTGATTATATCAAAGTAGAAATTTACTTATTTCCGTTTCCTCAAGAACAAGCTATTATAAATCTAGTGGAACCACTCGTCTGATCATTAACAACAACAAAATGGGAGAAGAATCATCAGTGAAGCTGTTTGGGGTTTGGTCGAGTCCTTTCACTTACAGAGTAATTTGGGGTTTAGAGTTAAAAGGTATCAAATATGAATACATAAATGAAGATCTGAAAAACAAGAGCGAGATGCTATTAAAGTACAATCCAGTTAATAAAAGAACACCAGTTCTTGTCCATGGAGGAAAACCCGTTTCAGAGTCCATGATTATCCTCGAATACATCGAAGAAATGTGGCCGGAGAGTTACCCACTACTACCCAAGGATCCACATGAGAAATCTCTTGCTAGGTTTTGGATTAAATTCATAGATGATAAGGTAAATCTCATCTTGTTAAATTAAAGTTAATTATCGTCTTGTCTTGATTTAGTTGATCATTTTTGTGTTTTTCCTCTTTTAATGCAGTGTATAAGCATTGAAACATTGCTTCTAACAACAGGTGAAAAACAAGAGAAAGCCCAAAATGAAATTTCAGAAATGCTAAAAACTATTGAAGAAAAAAGTGGTCTTGGCGAAAAGAAGTTTTACGGAGGTGATACGGTTGGATTGGTGGATTTGGCATTTGCACCTACAGCTTACTGGTTGGAAGCAATAGAAGAAGTAGTAGGAGTGAAAATATTTGAAGCACATAAGTTTCCTAAATTCCATAAATGGACTGAGAGCATTAAACAAGTTCTTGTGATCAAAGAGAACCTCACGAACTATACTGATTTGTTGGATTATCTCAAAGGCTTAAGGGAAAAGTACACAACAGCGCCTTCGTGATTATGCATCGTTTCCTAATTACAATTGCTCTATACATGACTATGAGAAATAGGAGGAACATTCTAGCTGGTTAATATCTCCTTATCATTTTCTTGAAATCTCTAGTCCCTAGTCATTTTGATCGTAGGTCTGAATACATTATCTTGTATTTATTTCTGTTTCTTGTTTGAATTTGAGCTTTGATTAGTAACTTGCAAACATTTGTGTTATGGGTTTGGTGTTGTTGTACCATTTATTTGGCATCTTGGTCATATAATTTGTATGAAGTGTTACATGTAATTGTTTGTGTACTAAAAGCATGTAAACTGTGTATTTAACTCATGCATAACTATCAGGGTATTCAATTCAATGGTAAGTATGATTTGGATCCTTTTGAATAACTTAAAGGTTCTTATTAAGTAAGCAATTGATTGTTCATATTTATGTGATTCTGAATACAGTAAAATTGGAAGTGTTATGTTGTTTTTCAGTTTTTTACTGGTTCACATTCAAAAACTTAGCAGTGCAATTGATACTCAAATTAGAATACAAATAACAACGAAAATAAAATAAAAAATTATATCACACAATATCATATCTCATTTTCTCTTTTGGCTTCAGAGAAGTCATAAATCTGCTGCTACTCTTTTAGTTAATAAAAGCACAATGTTTCCTGATCTCACCAGCATTACCAGTGAGAACTTCAATAGCATTCATCTTCTCCATAGACACTGCAAAATCCTTGAAGAAAGTTGGTCCATTGTTTGTTGCTTGACTCCTAACATAAGCCTTAGTCTCAGGGTCGTCAAGAAGAGTTGCATCAGATGTAAATAATCCCCTCCTCTTAGCAACAAGCTTATAGTAGCTTGAGTCGAATGTTTTGAAACTTCCTGGATCCATCTCGGCTGTAGTCACGATATCGTTTGGCTTACATTTGCTCTTCAATCGTGGTACATATTCGCTGTCCAATGTTGGGTCTGAATCTCCTTTGCCAGTGAAGTTGTACAACCTTTGTGAAAATGCTGCACAAGCGGAAATACCAATTGTATGTCCACCTGTTGATACATTCATAACACATATGTATACAAAAGTGATTAGTTATTGAACCTCAAACTTAACTAACACGGGTTTCGGAGTTTACCGGCATACTGATTCATAAATATAAGCATATGTACCTGATAAGACTGCAAGGTCTTTTGTATTCAACCCTTTTGATGCAAATGATACCTTCAATTGAGTGACATTGAAGAATGGTGGTGGTAGATTTATGAAAGCATCTGCAATGGTCGATACTCGCCCATCTCTTCGCCCGGTGGGTACATTCCACCATGGTCCTTTAATCTGTATCGATTAGTTCAAAAATGTTTATTTAGACTATGGATATAGATCAATCTTTACATTATAGTTAATTCAATTAGTTGATTAATTACCATAGCTACTGAATCTCTTGCCGACAATGCTAGGATGTCTGCACATGAAACAACTCCGGGGCACACTTTTTCGACTGCAGCCTTTGCAGCGTCGATAATACTGAAGCCTCTTAGGGACAGATTAGGAATTGCGGCTTTCTCAGTTTGGTTCGTGCTTGTCGAATTTAGAAGAACCGAACCATCACAACTGTTTGGGCAGAAATCCTCCAACCCAAAACAACCTAATTTAATCATC
>JAJJMC010004815.1:1404528-1436432 GCA_023531435.1 Papaver californicum | reverse complement strand
TGGTACGATCCTTGGTTCGATCCCTGGTACGATCCCTGGTACGATCCTTGGTACGATGCCTGGTTCGAACCTCGGTACGATCCCTTCGTCGAACTTCGGTACGATCCCTGCGTCGAACCTCGGTACGATCCCTGCGTCGAACCTTTTGTGCTCCGCACTTTGCTGCCACGTGTTAGAACAACTTTTTGCTACTCACAACAACCCTGCATATATTTATAGACACACACCATAATTAATCAACTCATGTTCATAATACCAAAAGTAGCCACGATCATAAATTACGCGATGATATATTAATGCATACCCTGACAAAACAATCATGGAAATGCATCCTCAATAACGCAGCAGGGAAAGTAGGATTGTAGGAAACATATGAAGCGACCGTTTTGTGAATAATAGACTCTGCATTAGGGCATGTCTTTGCGTAAAAACCCAATTTCAGACCTTGCCCATTAGCTGCGTCTACGACAAAAAATACAAGAACCAAAACGGACAGACAATTCAGAGTACTAGCCATGACTGTTTGATGCTCAAGGAGTTAATGAAAAACCTCCTAGTAGAGCAATGCAATGCAATTGAAATGATGGTAGTGATACTGATGAAGATGATAACAACTCATCACGTATATATAGTGCTAACAAGGGTTTTGAAACCTTAGAAAACTTCTTTGAACATGTCGCAGTGCAATGGCTGTCATCGTGGGTTAAATATGATTAATTAATCTACCCTTAATTTAATGATAGTGGTACTTAATTATCATACTTCTGAGGTTAGGTAGAGGTTACTTAATATCGATGAAATACACACCCGACTACAAAACGGTTTGACTTTAAACATATGTTGGCTGGGTACTGACAAGAGGAATTACTTTCCTCTTACTCATTGTTTGTCTCCGTAGCTTTCTTCTTTTATTTAGTAATGTGCCAGATTACAGGTGTAATGAACTTATCAGTTATCAATAATAACGCAAAATTCATGTAATGTCATTGAGCCATACGGTGTCTTGCAATAGATTATATCATACTAATCCTACATGATAAATCTAAGAATAAACATCATGAGACAGGCAGCCAACTTAAATTGTATCATACAGAACATCAGAGCATAGCTAGTTTGTAACTTTGGTAGTAGGTAGGTGGTAGTAGTCAACGAGACATTCTAGGATATTATTGGTTGTAGTTGATCGATCAAGACTGGTAATGGGATATAAATAACCAAAATTTATGTTGGATCATAGGGTAAGGGCTATAGAGCTATGTACACCAATGACCAAATAATTGATTTCATATGTAGCTGCAAATTTACATTATGATAAATGAAAAAATTAAAAAACTATTAGAAAGTTCTATTCTAGTTTCTACCCATTCATTGAACTTGTGTCTAGACAACAATACAAATTTAACTCTGGTCAGGAATCTCAAGATTAAAGGCAGGAAGGGGAAGAAAAAAAAAAGACCATGTGTACGGTGCAATTTGAAATAATGAACAAATTGCGGAAGCAATCAGTAAGGGGGATCAGTCCCTGCTTGTCCTTACCTAAATCCACCCCTTTCCGCAGGCGCAGGTGTATTTTGTTTTATTGGTGGGTTTGCAACTTCTACCTTGGTTAGGGTTTAATTTTATAAATTATATAATAAATGAATTTTGGTTTCAAAATTCTGTGTTTAATCTCACATAGTGTAAGCCTTTTCTCATATAATATAATCATTTAATTGTATGAACAACAAATTAATTAGAGCTGGTGGTAGCCACGATCAAAGATTGGTTATTCTCGTTGAAAAAGAAATAAGGTAAAGATGAGTTATTATTGTCGAAAAAGATTAGTTATTCTTGAAAAATTTCGGTTCGTCCATTTATATCCGGGATTATGTCAGTTTGGTCCATCAAAAAATCCGGATGTTTAGTTTGGTCCATAATTATTTAAAAATATTAAAATGATCAAACTAACCTTCTGTACTTGTTACCACCTAAAACCTAAATAACTCTCACATATCTTTTTAGCTTCCCAATGTTCCATAATTTCCTTCCCCAACTCTTATCTTCCAAAACTCTCCAAATTTTCTACTCATTCTCCGAGAAATATAAAAACAATTCGATCTCAGATCTTCTTTCCATATTCTCTGATCATTCCATGTTTAACTTCTCAACCACTCTCAAAAACAAAAACAACAAAAAATCATCAAATTAAATCTAAAAGGAATCAAAAAAAAAAGAGAAGAAATCAACAAAGAAAACAAAGGTCAAATAAAAAACGAAGACGAAAACAACCAAATCGTTGCAGTTGAAGAAGAAGAAATCCCAGAAAAAGTATCGAAGAAAGGTATAATACAGAAATTAACCTAAATCTCAAAATCCAAGTAGTAGAAGTTCATTTTTGATGTTCATTTTTGTTGTTGCATGTTCTTTTGAGTGAAAAATTGTTGGATTTCATTCTAGATCTAGATGCTACTGTTCATTATATCCTTCTTGTGTTAACAGAGTTCCTTCTACTTTGATGAATTACGAACTTTTGACGATTCATTATGTTCAATGAACTCCATGTGTTGGTCATCCTTGTTGTGGATCAAGTTCATTTTAGAGGATGAAGTCTAAAAAAATACTAATAATGTAGATATGGATGCTAGTGTTCATCTATTCAATAAAATCCACGTGTTGGTCCTCCTTGTTGTGGATGGAGTCCATTGAGTAGATTGAAGTCTTGAAAAAAATGTTAGCTTTGTAAATCTGGTTGCTATTGTTCATTCTGTTCAATGAACTCCACGTGTTAGTATTTTTTTGTGTGTATCGAGTTCATTTTAGAGAATGAACTTCTAACTTTTCAAATGCTTATGTTATTTGAGAGTTCATTCTACACAATGAATTACAAGTGTTGGTCATTTGTTCGGTTAGAGCTCATTGTGTAGGATGAACTTTGAACTTTTCAGATGCCTTTGTTATTTGAAAGTTCATTCTACACAATGAACTACAAGTGTTGGTCCTTTTTGTGTGGTTGTTATTCTTTTTTTGCTCTCCATTATAAATGTTTATTATTAAAGTTAATTCTATATAAATAAAATATTAATTACTTTTACTTTTATTTTTTCATGTAGACAAGAAGATAAAGTGTAGCATTGCCGCACTCATTTCACTTGCTAGTAATATTAAAACATTAAAAAACAATGAGGTTTTAAATGGAGAGAAAAAACAGTTGTTGAGTCAGAGTCCATTCTGGAAGAGAATATAAACATTGTTGCTTCATAGTGGATTAAGTCAACAAAAGCAATTCATAATCTATGTTAGACAAGCATTTTCTTTGAAAGTTTAAGAAGATGATCTACTGAAGGATGTTACTTATATTTGTTAGTGAGATGAATAACTATTACATATGAATTTTATATTTTTTTCGTAATTTTTTCTTAATTGTGGCTTATAACTATAATTCTTATTTACATGTTTGGTGTGTTGAACATTCAAAGGCTATATAACCCAGGTGGAAGATACAAAAAATAGTGGACTACAACATCTACCGTCCCAGATTTGCAAGGTGGAAGATTTGCAATATTTGTGAAGATTGAGTTCATTGTGCATAATCAAAAATCATAATTTTTATTTAGTTGAATTGAGTTTACATTTTGTATATGTGCAAATATCACAAGTATTCATGGAAGAATACACTGTAATTGAGGATGAAGTACTCAATCAACAAATGGCAAAGAAAAAACAAGACTTATTTCAGGAAGAGTTTATAAGTATAAGCACTCAGATAGAACTTTTGAAAGTTACTCACGAGCAAGAACTACAAAACTTAAGATCTAAGCATGCTGAAGAGATCAACAAATTGACAAACAAACATGCTGAAGATATGGATGATCTTATGAACAAATAAGAAGAGTTATCTTTTAAATCATAGATGAAAAACCTTGCTACACACTTGGCTTCAAAGAAAATTGATATTGATGCTGTCTTGAAAGAAGGACGAAATATGATAATATACATAACAAAATTGACTGAAGAATTCTTGCGTCAAGCTTTCAGCATTGAACACAAAAATTCATGTGTGATTGAAGATGCTGAAAAACAAGAGGAAATGAAAGATGCTGAAAATCTTGGAGAACATGATGAGAAACAAACTGATGAAGGTGTGAATGATGGAGTACCAGATGGTGTGAATGATGGAATTAAAGCTGATGAAGTTGTTGGTGAGCTTGGGATGATTTCCCAATATTTCATGTTGAGAATCCTTGATGATGTGATGAATCAAGAAAAGCCATTACCTTTAACATCCAATGGTAAAGATGTAATTCCTTCAAATGAACAATGTGTGGATCTAGGTAAATATTCAAAACATATTTTTTCCTTTTGTAAATGTTTATCTTAGCTTAGTTTGTGAAGTTGGAGTTGGAAGAATAAACTCTGACTCTTAGCTTGTGAAGTTGTTGGAGTTTATTTTGTGGAATAAATTTTGACTCTTAGCTTTTCTGAGTCAGAGCTCATTCCATTGTATAAACTCTGACTCTTAGATTCTGACTCTTTCCTTAATCTTTCATTCTCAATTATTTTTTACAACAACCAACAAAGATGGCATTGCAGTCACGAATGAAGAGCATGTGAATCTGAATCTCATAAATTCTAAGATTCAGA
This sequence comes from Papaver californicum, assembly GCA_023531435.1. Lineage (NCBI taxonomy): Eukaryota > Viridiplantae > Streptophyta > Magnoliopsida > Ranunculales > Papaveraceae > Papaver > Papaver californicum. Next base: position 1,431,812 of record JAJJMC010004815.1, on the reverse strand, counting down.
GTTTTGAAGACTTGAATTCTAATGAAGTTGGTGATATCATTAAGACTACAGTTAGCGATATCAGTTATACGCATCCAACTTACTCAATTGGGATGTCATAATATCAACCTGCATCAAATATAAAGACAACTTCTCAAATTGTTATAGCATTGAATGAAACTGGTCTTGGCTCATCGCTGGAGCAGACTTAGCAAACCCCATCACAAGTTGAGAGAGCTGGAATGGCTACAAGATATAGGAAAGCGGTGAAAAATATTGAAGAAGATTACTTGAGTGGATCAAGTTTCAGTGAAAAGAAACAAAGATCAAATTTACATTAAATAGAAATGCAGTTCAACCAAAAAAACCAGTATCAAAGAATTCCCCTGCAAAAGTTGTTGAAGACAAGAAGAAGAAGTCAATAAGACAAAAAGGATAAATAAGAAGGCAAAAAGAAAAAAAAAGAAAAAAAAAAAGCTGGAAAAACGGTTAAAGAACCTGCAAAAAGGAAAAAAGAAGAAAGTGAACATGGAAGTTTGAAGAATAAAAACCTGCATATGATCCAATCAAAGATAAACAAGGAAAACAAAATGAGCAGGTTCAAGCAGAAGCAGGAGTTGGTCCAACAAGACTCTGACTTCCGATTGTACCAAATATTGGGAACCTGGAAGAATCTCCATTCTACTTCAATTTAATAAGCAAGAGTTGGGAGTATTTCAGAAATTCTTCAAAAAAGCTATAACTTTGTAAGTTAATCTAACTAATTTAAACTTTTGATATATAGTTTATTCTTTTAATGTCCATTGATTGTTTATGTTAAACTATAAATCTTTGTTTGTCTAATTACAGTCAATCGGCTTGGAAAACAGTTAATGAACAAAGTAATGAACTCTCAGTCCATGGGGATGTCATCAAGTCACTCCTCTTTAAATGAGTACTTGGACACCACCTTGCTTTTCTAATACAGATTCAGAAAGACAAAAGCTGCAAAAAAGGAAAGAAAGGATTAGGAGAGCAAGGACAATGAAACTCGAACAAAGTACATCAACTTTGCAATCATGGCACCAATAATATTTTTAAGTATTAGTTTTTATCTTGTGCAGTTAGTAGTGTCTAATGGACTCTATATTACTTTTGTTGTTTGACGATTCACTTTGTACAAATGAACTCCAATGTGTTAGTCTTTTTGTTGTGCAGATGGAGTTCACTGTGTAGAATGAACTCCAATTACTTCTGTTTTAGTAGTTCATTCTGTACAATGAACTCCAATTGTTAGTCTTTTGATCTGAAGATAGAGTTCCTTGTGTAGAATGAACTCCAATTGTTATCTTTTCTGTTGTAAGATGGAGTTCATTGTGTAGAATGAACTTTAATTACTTCTGTTTTTGGGAGTTCATTCTGTACAATGAACTCCAAGGGTTAGTCTTCTGATCTGAAAAAAAGAGTTCATTCTACACAGTGAACTATAATTTATTTTATCTTATGAAAGTTATTCATTTTGAGAAATGAATTGTTTAATTTAGTAAATTACTTATCTTAAATGAACTGGTAGTAATTATTTTTTTAAAATATTTGTTCAAACCAAGAAGGAAGATGATGGAACAAGTGAAGTTGATAACTTCGTAACAAATATGCATAACATGACTAAGAAGTTGATCATTCTATTGAACACTAACCTGCAAATTGGTAAAGGAACATGTCTTGTAGGGGAACAATGGCATCTTCTAGTCTTTGACATCAACAACTACGAGTGGCAGCATTACAACTCCTACAAAAGAGGTGATCTGGGTAAACAATGCAAGAAAGATGCAACAAAGGTGGCTACCTACTGAATGAAATAAATTAACAGATGGCTACAATGAGTAGATGAATATACTAATTTAATGATTGTTTAGTAATGGGAAAGGGTTCCTTGATCATATCTCTTCCCATTGCTTACAACTTAATCTGTTAATTTCTTTCTTATTTACTTTTCTTAAAACCCATACAAAAACCCCTTTTGTGAAATTCGACAATCGAAACACCTAGCTATTCGTGGAAACGAATTATATTTACTACTATATTATTTATTAGTAGACTACAAAGTAGTTAATATCATATATCAGTATTGTATCAGCGAGGTGCGATACACCTAGACAAATGATTATACCGGATTTTATCGGCGATCCAAAATTAACTTTTTTATTTTGTAATTTATAGGTAGCATTATGTCACTTAAAGTTTTAACGAGAGGCAGTTATAATGTAAAAACTCAATTAAACTAGTTTTACTTAATAACCTAACATCCCAAACATAGAATTTGTAAGGAAAAAAAAATTAAAACAAAAAAGTAAAAAACACATTGTTAATAAATACATTTGTATCCTTACCAATATAATCAGAATCTTCATGTATCAGCAATATTTTGCGTATCGTCTAGGTTAAAGACCGATACACGATAAATTCCGATATCACCGGCCGGTACGACCGATATTAACTACATACTAAAGTATAAGATAAGTAAATTAATTTGTGCACCTACGACATGCATCAACCCATCATGATGGGGATATTTTAGCTAGCGATTCTCGCTCAACCTCTAAATACAAGGAGATACATAAGAACTTTTAGGAAGTATTGAAGCGCCGATTAAAAACTGTTAAGGAGAATGGCAGAAAAGTTGAAACAAGGTCTGTAAAAATTCATCTTGTTACACATTTCTTACCCGCAACCGCTGGGACTCGGGTATTCAATTTAGAAGCAAAAACATGTATGAAAGAACAATTGAAAATAGGACTTAAACAGTATGACATTGTTGTTCTTTGCAAAAAGATTATGAAAGATCTGCAAAAAGATTAGAGGGAAGGCAGAGCGCGAAAAGGTTAAACAACAATTGGCTTTGGACTTGAAAGCTAGCAGAGACATTAAAAAACTGCTGAAATTATCACAAACGATATAATGAAAAGCAACCAACAACATACAATCTACCTTTATCACGGCATATCTTGAAGGTGGAGTCCCAAAAATTTATAAATTCTTAATCATAAATGATGTCGAGCTTGCCACTGAATTTACCTTTGTCGGGGATGTTACTCCAAATAGTCGCAGTTATCTCAACAATCTTTTGAACACTCATACCACATTTGAGACTTTATTTTTGGATGCTGCTAGACTTGCTCAGTATTGCATCACACGTGTTACTGGAGTTTCTGAAGACAATAAAACTGGCCATGCCTTCGCTGGCGGATGAGCGAGTTATGAACAATACAAAAAGAAGCTAAAAAATACATCTTCCTTTCCCAGTAATACAAGAAATCAACATGGGAGATTATACTTTAGTTGTTAGGTATGATCTTGGAAGAATTCCATGATCAATATTAAGTCTTGAATATACATAATTTCTTACCAGAAGTGGTGTGGGAGCGAGAGAGAGAATAAGAACTCACAATAAAAATAAAATATACATTGACAAAACTTATGTATACTTTCATCAAAATAACACAGATCCTTTTCAGGTTTACATCTCAAACCCCAAAATACTTAACCACTACTTAACCCCACTAACATTAAACTTTTAAATTGTTGGAACTAATTACCATTTATGTTAAAAACATGTTCTTAACACTTCTTATTGTTTAGGGTTACACCATATTTTTTAATACCAAAATCAAATAACAAATATTAGTATAAAAACTAAATTTTGACTGATTCATAAATATTTTAAATTATTATTTCCAACATCCTCTTGTAATTCAAAATTTCACCTTCTCAACCTTTATCACATCATCATCAACATTAGCAACATATTTGATTGTTTGTCACCATCATCATCATCATCATTGTTAGCCGATCAAATTCAATATCATTCTGACCAACCTAGCATATTATGCAAATTAATAATCCGCATCTTCATCATCATCATACCATAATATTACTTCATCACAATTATTTTGTTTATTTTTTGTTATTCATGCAGTAAACAAATACCAAATAACCCAAAAATGTTTTTTCAGTCTCTCTTTTGAAAATCCTTTTATTTCATCAAAATACTTTCTTCAACATAATAATTTTCCCTATTTATCAGTTTTTTTACTCATCAAATAAACCAAATTTTGTTTTTTCCTTCAATTTTTTTCCCTTGTAATTCTCTCTCAACTCAAATCAACTCTCTGCCCCATCTCTGATACCATTTGGGAAATCCATCATAATACATAGAGGAGTGAGATAGAGATTGAAAACTCACAATAAAAATAAAATCTACATTGATAAAACTTCGGCATATTTTCATCAGTAATACACATGCCTTTTTCAGGCTTACAACCCAAACCCCAAAATACTTAACCACTACTTAACCCCACTAACATTAAACTCCTAAATTGTAGGAACTAATTCACATTTACGTTAAATATACGTTTTTAACACTTCCTACTACTTAGGATTACACCAGATTTTCTAATACCAAAATCAAATAACAAATATTTGTATAAAAACTAAATTTTGACTACTTTATAAATATTTTGAATTATTATTTCCAACACGTGGATAGATGATTGAGAGAAGAAAGATTATTTTCTGAAAAACAAATGATTGAAGATCATTTTTTTTTCCTTCTATTTTATTTTGATATCAGTTATAACTTAATATGGTTTACTAATTTTCTTTTACAACTTCCTTGTTGATTCACAGTGTGAGTCTTTGTTGATTCATCAACATTATTATGTTCATGAGTGTTGGTAGTAGTTGTGCTTTCTATTAAACAGTAGTGTCTATCCTATGTAGTGGGTTTTAACCTATGAAGGAATGTTAGATTGTGATGCGTTCTTTGCCGAAGCCTCATGTGATTTTGTTGCAGAGTCCGACAAACTACTCACAAATTTCCTAGCTAAGCTCGAAGAAGCTAGCAAGGAAAATGATAAATCGAAAAGGGAATTTGACAATTTAAAAGGATCATTGTATGATAAGTATCGAGAGTTAGAAAATATACGAGATAAACTCATAACTCACGAACACAATTGTTCTACAAAATAGAGAGATTCACATCTTAAAAGGTGACTTGCAACGTCTCTCCGGGGGTTCTAGCAAAGTTTCGACTATGCTATTCAGACAAAAATCTTTTGGGAACATGTGTGGTATTGGGTATAGTAGAAACTATTGTACCAAGTACAATACATTCATCCTTGCAAAGTCGTTTCTGCCAGAAAGTTATAGAAACAAAGACGAAAAAAAAGTTATTGCAAAAACTCGGGAAGATTCATTCCAAATTGTGTTCTTTCTGTGGAAGAAATGGCCATACAGTCAATACCTGCTGGGATTCCAAACGGAATAAAAAATTCATAAAGAAAATCTAGAAGAACATGAAGAAAATGGAGTCAGAACTAGACGAATTGGCCAGATTAAGAAAGGATATTCTTGAATCCTATAAGTTCAAAGGAAAGAAACAACACAAGCTTCTGTGTTCATAGATCATCCTCAGAATGTATTTGTCACATGTGGTGAGTTCATATCTCACCCCCAACACAACTTGAATGTATTGAAAAAGTGGATCATCACTCGTTTCCTAGTTTTTACAAAGTGAGGAGGCATAAAAATGGGCGCTTTCATAAATCTTTCCATTAATTAACAAGGTTATATATCCTTAATTCTTTCATATATGGTTTATGTTATTTTTTTAGTGCAATATCTTTCATACATTTTTTTTGTATGAAATAGAAATCTTTTCCGAAAGATTTAGACATATCTTGTTCCTATAAACAAGAAATATTGTTCCTTATTTTTCTCCGTTTTTGGTTTATGTATTCACATCTTGTCTCAAGAAGTCATACATGATATCGAATGGAGAAAGCCGTGAAGGGTATTTTGTCATCTTTCGATGGACCAACACTATTTTCATGCATAGATTATGGATCAATCACGAATAAGACAAAGGATGCTCAAAATCTTGTTATTCAACGAATTGTATCGATCACGAATAAGATAATAAGGATGCTCGAAAACTTGTTACTCAACGAACTCTTTGAAGAAATAGATTCGGCCTGCCAAAAAGAGTAAGAAGTACAATGAACTTATGCTTAAGGATGCAAAGGAGATTTCCAATGATCTTCAAACTCACTCAATTGTAATGGTGGTGGATAGATTAGTTGAGAGAAAGAAGGGGAAGAGTGAATACTTTCAGGGAGGGAATGAGGGAGGTAGTGTGTAAAACTCTATGCATCAGTTTTGGAACATCTAATCGGCGGTTCAAGCATCATATGCATCGTGCGTGTGATTTCACTAGTTCTATATTGAAAAGAGGAATATTAAAAAAAGGAGTTGCTAAGATTCAAACTTGGACATAGGGTACATTACTAAACACTCTTTAACCATCATACCATAATTTTGTTGGTGATAATAGTTAACTTATTTTGTTATTATACTATTAATATAAAAGTTCTATATAATTTTATATTATTTTTTTGACACATACGTAAAGGTATAAAGAGTTTCAAGAAGTGATCATGAATCTTCGAGTTACGAATCAACGTAGATTCTCAAAAATGAAAAACTAGTCATTTTGTTAGTCACGTTTTCAAAACATTGCTCTTGTGTTAGAGTGTAGCCTAAATATTTTGTCGAATGTTAAAGTTATTTTGATTCAAAAAGTCAATAACAACCTACTGCTCGAGTCTTCCTTAAGAGACAAAAATGTGAAATTACTGAGCTGTGTTCATGTTCGAATTTCGGGTCAAACTATATTACGAGTGAAATACAATTTTTGAATTTGAAATTCCAAGGGATGTGTTTGGGTTATGCCCTTTCACCCATAAGATACCTAATCATGAATAGGTGTTATGGAAAATCACTATTAAACATGGTAAGTCACCTGACATGGTAAGTCACATATGGATGAAGAGATACCTTGTAGAATCACTATTGACTCTATAAATACCTATCTCTTGTTTTAGTTTTAAATAAGTTTTACAAAATAAAAAAAATTGAAAACTTGTTTTGAAGTTAATAGTCAGAGTCATGTTTAAGAGCATAATAATTATCAACAATCGCCGACCAAATAGTATTGTAGAACTACTTGTTATAAGGCGTGATCGTTGTATTTTAGAGGACGACATCCATAGAACCGTAAACACCGTATGCAAGGATTAATTGTCTTTAAACTTTTTTTTACCTTACCTCGATTAACCAAATCCGATAAATATTTTAACTTTTTTCTTTGATAGTTTTATTGTTTTGATTTCCAAGAAACCAAAATGCTTATTTTTCTAACGGTTCATAAAGTAAAAAAACAATCCAATTCAACGCCACTGATACTAGCCGATCGACGGCTCAGGTTTTGAATCAATGTCACCGTGCAAGTTAACAAATTTACTTGCATTATTTCACTCCGAAAATGCTAGCCTTCACTCGGCTGTCTGACAGATTTTACTGGTTTACTGTCCCTGACTCCTCTCTCCTCACGCGAAACATCTCCTAAACTTCTATCATGCGCCGCTGGTGTCATATCATTAACCGTCACTACACATTGTTTCCCTCCACAAAAAAGGAAAAAAGCAGAATCGTACCTTACACATTCATTTTTGGGAATTCTCAGCTCTCAGTTCCTGTCAATCACTACTCTCTCTCTCAAAAATCCCTGGAAATCTTTACCAGTCATGTCATCTCCTTCACAAACCCTAGCCCTCGTAGTTACAGAAGAAAAAGAAGCAGATGATACTCAGTTTTCATCTCTAGTCTATGGTAAACCATCATATTAAAAAAAAAACTTAGCAATACTCTCGTTTGATGTTTCAATTTCCGGTGATTCTTCGCGAAAAGTTTTTTAAATTATACGAAATCTTGTTGAATTCTTTATGATTAAGAGTGAAGGGGTTGATTTTGAAATTTTCACCCAATTTCAACAAATCACGGAAGATTTGATAAGCTTTGTTTCAGATTTTGAAAATTTCACCCCCAAGTTCGTCAAATTAGAGAGGATTTGATGAGCTTTGTATCAGATTTTTTAAATTTCTGGTTGAAATTTGATATGTATCAGTAATAGTTACTTCTTTTACTGAGATTTATGAGGATTTTGTTAATAAATGAAGATTCGATGTTTTTGCTTAGAAATACTTTATTGGATTTTCGATGTACATAGATTTTGAAATTGAACCACTTTGTTGTTTGATTAGATATTCTAGGTATTCGACTTCAACACAAAAGTGTACTTATTAACTCTTGAAATGTTGAATCTGAACATAGATATTCCTGCCAAATTTGGTTCGATTTAGTAGTTAATCATCCCTGAGTTTCTTAATCTACTTTTGGTGACTGGTGTAGTGTTTGATGTTGTTTTGTTTGCTTTCTTTTGATCATTGCAGATGTCTCACAACAAGTGCAAGTAGCCATGGAGAACATGCTTAGGATGACTAAGTAAGTCAGATCTCATGCTTGCATATAACTGCATGATTTGTATCTGTAGTCCTTCCAGTATCTAATATTTCAATTATATCATCGAAAGTGTTAGATTATACTCTGTATATTAGTGTCGCAGATTCCAAATGTGTAGATTATCGGTTTTACTCGGACTTAACGATAAGTTTTAAGATCATAGATAAGTTTTTTGATGATTCTTAAAACAGTGAAATAGATCAAAGCTCAAGCGGAATAATGGAAGAAATTGAGAAGTGCAAGGAGTCTGCAAATGAGAAGAAGAAAATGTTAGACGAAGAAAAAGAACGTTTCCAGAAGGCTGCTCTCATGGCTTTAGATATGCTCAACAACACTGTAAGATACATTTCTTATCATTTCTACTTTCCTTTGATCTAAAGAATTACATTTTATTTTAGTGAAATGATTTATGACACATACTATGGTTAGTTACACTTAATAGACATTCCTGACTTCAGCAAAGAATTATGCATGAGGAATGAGTTGGCACAATTACATCATAATATTAATAGTACTAGGTTTGAGTACGAAACCTTTACTTTTGGCACTTCCATCTGGAACTACTGATGATGCTTCACGCTCATGTACTTTTTCCTTTGGGATGATTTGCTACAATCAAATATAATTAGCATTTGTCGCTATACAAACTAGATGTTTTAACTTTAATATTCCAACGGTGTGAAGCAATGGTAACTTGTAAGAGAGAACTATGAATATGAAAAGAAAACGAACAGCATTGTACATAAATTCTGCTCAACATTCTAAAGACGTCATATACTGTAGACTGTTTTACCCATGTTAACTCAGTTGCATGATTCGGGTCATCAAGAAGCTCTGTTACAGTTGGAATTTCATATAGTATACAAATCCAAACACTTACCTCTGCATCTTGTATATGATTTGCACTTTTGCTGCTCAAAGTATTGATCTTTGCATACACTTCTATATATTACACAGCTTTAACATTCTCGTTGGGACCTATTATTGAATAAACCTATCCTTTTCATCCTTTGTACCAGAACTCTGCTGTAGCTGAAGAAAATTGACTGCAGTCATCAAAAGGGTATGCAGTTCAGACGTAATCTTCCATATTTACTATGTTGCACAGTCAGAAGATGAAGTAGGGACATCTGTCAGTAATCTACTGTAAAGTTTTTACTTAAACAAGGTCAGTTAAAGTTGTGCTTTTTTCACAGTGGAAGGGTTAAATCCAATTGTATCCGCTGTGACTCTTAGTGTACATTTTTGGTGCTACAAGCTTACTTGGTGGTGAAAGCTTAGACCATCTCAACAGTAGTCTAAAAGCTGTGATTTTTTTTTTCTTCTTTGTAGATACTCTCCCATTTTGTATGTTGATTGTCGTAGAATTTTAATATTTGTGACTGAAGAACATAACTATACAAAGACGGGTCTCCTATAGTTACTCTGTGGAAGACTGTTGTGCAAGGTTGGTTACACCAATTTAGGATTCAAAATCTTCATTACTAACTAATATATGATATTTAAAACATTTGCATGCATCTAGTCTAGGTATATGTAATACTCTCAATGGTGAAGAACTATCAGAAAATGGTAAGACTTACCTGTTCTGTTCCATCCTTGTTAATTAGCAAGTCCTGCACACCAAGAGACAGTAGTTAGGGTCGGTACTCGAGATAAGTATATTCATGTTTTAGGTCTCTAAGAGGGAGATAAGTGTATATTACCACTTGTCCACAAACTATAATATAGAAGTCTTTTGGCATCTCATTTTTGTAAAATGATATCAACTTTCGGCGGAAAATATTATGCTTTTATTTTAGTAATTTGCTATAGGTAGAGTTGCAGTAAAATGATGACTGTGTAATCAAATAGAAGTGCTTACCAACTGAACAACAAGGCTATCAGAAACTTCTTTGGAAAACTAAGCTTTCTGAAGAGTTTTCTTGAAAAGATGTTGACCTATATTGGATCTTAATGCTTTAGGCAGATTTTGCAACTCTTCACCTTGCTGCCACTCGTCATCTTATATTTATGGTGAATGTGCGCCAGCATTTGCTCTTGTAAGGTCTCTGGAAATCCATTCGTGCTAGCAAATCTTTCTAGTTTCTATATGATGCTCGTCATCTCTCTGGGAAGCCGTTTCTTAGGTTAAAGCAGCTCATAAGAACATTGGTAACGTTTTTTTTTTACGTTGGTACATTGAGCTAGCCCACGCGGAGTAAATGACTAGAACAACCAGAAAAGTTTGTGTTCGTGGTAGTTGTGCCATATAGTTTGGTATGTGGACCCAAGTGTCAAGTGCCTCAGACCAATAATTCTATCCAAGATAATTGTATTGGGCCTTTGGGTTAAAATATGGAAGGATGTTTATAGACCCTTCTACACCAAATGATAAACTTCATTGAATCTCTAAAAAAAAGGTAAATTGGTTTGATGGTAAAACCTAATACATATTCAAACTTGGAGGTTAGAGATCCTTAAAAACAAAGGTGCATTAGCTTGCTGGTAAGATCAGGTACATATTCAAACCTGGAGGTTAGAAATTCCTAAAAAAAGGTGAATTGGTTTGGATCAGGATGAACATGGAAAGCAGTTGGTCCAGATACATAGTCAAAATGTATCCAGATGAATATTGGATCAGATACAATTCCTCTACAACTTATAAATAGAGGTGGAACGGAAAATCGATGACCGAATGAACGCTACGAAAGCCATCGCATCGTCGAGGAAATGGAACGACGATCAGGACCTAGCCACTGGAAAAACAACAGGCGCGAGCGGAAGCAAAATGAGTACCTCGACAAACGAAAGCGGAGGAGTATCACGACGAAAACCAAAGCTCAAATAAACACAAACAAGAGAAAGCAAAAGAAACACGAAACAAAGATCGTCGTTCCTCAGTGTCGCCTGCAAATGTGAGCTAATCACCTCGAATGTCTTACATGGGAGTAATCTTCAATGCATTCCGGTATGGATGCAGTCTTCCAGTGACGGATAAAAGAAAGACACGCATGCACCACATACGTGTGAGGTTGGCAGTTGTCAGCAATGACACGCCCAGTGACATAAACATCAAATGTCGACGTCAGTTGCAGTACAATCAGTGTGCTCACGCTCTCTTAGCCTAGCATTAGGGGTGGGTTCGGGACACTTTGGTTCGGTATTTAGTGTATCCTACTCCCTCCCTACTTTTAATATTTCGGTTCGGTACGGTTCGGGGAACGCTATTAAAAAGGTAGAACCTTATCGGTTCGGGATAAATTCGGTAAGAGTCAATTCGGTTCGGTATCGGTTTTGAACCAAAAAAAAACTACCATCTTAATGTTGAATAAACAAACATTTTAAGTCAAAAAAAATGAAAAAACTTGACAAAAAGCTTAGACCAAAACTTAGGCAAACATAGTAAAATCAGAGTAGATTAGTTACTACTTGAAGTAGTCTACTTCTAACAAAAAACTAAGACCAAAACTTGAGACTTTCACCACCAAAGGTCCAAAACACCAGCATTCAGCCATTCACACTGGCCACTGCAGAACATTGTTGAGTATTTTTCTATTTGACTGTCAACGTCCATCATTTGCAAGATTGTAGCTCCATCATTTGCTGTAAGCCTGTAACAGTAAAAGAAAAACAGTTCAATCAGTATTTCAGATTCTCAACACCAAAAGCTAACTGCTCAGGCAATACAAAAACTCATGACTGTTTTTGCTTAAAGTTCTACCATTTCCAGCTGCAACAAAACCCACAGAAAGAATCAAAGAAACGAAAAATCTCCAACAGACTCGTCCACATAATGTAACTTACGCACAAAAATCAGATAGAACCAGGAATGAAAAAAACAGACTCGTCCACATAATGTAACTTACGCACAAAGAAATGAAAATGATGTGTATTATAGAGAAATGCAACAGAACCAGGCAGTACACAGGCCTGATTCAAGCAGTACACAGGTGCAATCATAAACATACCTTGTCTGTATGCCTTGTAAACACAGCAATTAACTGTTTTAACTCAATCAGACTCCAAGATTATTACCATCTGCATCTGTGCAAGGCTACTCTCAGTAAAATGAGGCAACTGCTTAACAAGGAATGCATACACAGGCCTAAGATCTGATCTAACACAGTACAAAGACAATGGCATAACACACTACACAGGCATAACACACTACACAGGCATAACACACTACACAGTCCTAACACTTAACAAAGTACACAGGCATATCACACTACACACCTAACAGCTAACACAGAACATAATACAAAAGATGACAGTAAAATTAACAACTGACCTATTTAGCACATATCTTCGGAGGCAACATCGCATTCTTTGTTGATTATTGGATTAACACATCTGTACAAAAAATAACATATAGTTAAAGATAATATCTAGCATATGTTTAGCAAAAATAGTTCATAACTTTTAAGATATTAGAGAGCAATCAACAAATAATTACCATTTTCTACTTCTTCACAGAATTCTATTTCGGCGATGGTGGGCTCATGATGAAGTGCAACATGAGTGCTACAAAGCCAATTTTGTGTGCATATCAAAGCCTCCACCATTTTGGGACTCAAGGAACTACGATAAGAATCAATAACACGTCCACTAGTGCTAAAAGAAGATTCTGAAGCAATAGTTGACACCGGAATTGCAAGAACATCTCTTGCAACAAGCGCCAAAGTTGGATATTTTTGTTCATTCACTCTCCACCAATTTAGTATATCAAAATTTGAAATCTCATCATCCTTAATGGGGTCACAAAGATATTTTTCAACATCAGTTGCTATAACAACTTCAGCCTTTTTTACTTTCCTTCTTGCCAACTTTTCCTCTAATCTTTTGTCAAACTCTGTCATATTTAAAGATCTTTCACCAGACGCCTGAGAACTACAAACACTACCAACACTGTGACTTTGTTGATGTTCTTGAGTATGCAATGGGAAATCTTCTAAATACTTTATATGTAGTTCATTTAAGAAACATTTCACCCTTTGCAATGATATGTCAACTTCATCAGCAAACTCCCCGTAAATCAGCTCAAAATAATCACCAAGCCCTTCTAGTTTCTGTCGTGGATCTAGAACCATACCTAAAAATAAATACTCATTCATTTCTCTCATGTTGCTCCAATACTTATCATACTTGTTCTGCATGGGCCTCGAAATTAAAGACAAAGCACTGTTTGCCGATTCACTTAAAATGCCATGGATTCTAATCATGTCACTAAATATATTTTGTATTGTCGGAGTATTTGAACAACATACCTTTAATGTGACTTCATAAAAAGGTCTTAAGAAATGAGCAAACAGTTGCGCTTTATCCCAATCATCATCATTTGGCGGCCCTTCCCTTGGCTTGTCATTCTTATCCCCATAAAAGTAAGCATTGTAATGACCATCATCTTCTGCCAATTTATCAAAAGCCTTCCGTAATTTCATTGCAGCTTCCAACATCAAAAAAGTAGAATTCCATCTTGTAGGGACATCCATAATTACAGAACCTCTACTCTCGACATTAGTTTTTTTAACACATTCCTTAAACATATCTGACCTTTGAGGAGAAGATCTTACATATCTAACTGCATTACGAATGCTTTGAATAGACTTATTAAGCTCAACCAATCCATCATTAACAATTAGATTCAAGATGTGAGCAACACACCGCATATGTAAATTCTTACCTCCATGAAGAAGTGCATTAGGTTTCCATGAAGACATTCTTTTGATCAAATCCCTTAATCCAGAGTCGTTCGCAGAAGCATTGTCAACTGTGACTGTCAAAACCTTCTCTATACCCCAATCAACCAAACACTCCTCCAAAAGCTTTGCTATGGATTCCCCCTTATGATTTGGAATCACACAAAACGCTAATATCCTCTTATGAAGCACCCATTCTTCATCAATAAAATGGGCAATAACCACCATATAATTAACATTCTGAACAGATGTCCAAGTGTCAGTGGTTAGACATACTCTACGCCCATTCAACTCGTTCCTTAATTTATTCTTTTCTAGTAAGAACAAGTTCATCACATCTTTAGCAACGGTTTTACGAGAAGGGACTTTCCAATAGGCGCAAGCTCTCTCACAAAAAGCACGAAAACCTTCTCTTTCCACAAAACTGAATGGCAATTCATCTAAAATAATCATTCGAATACACGCCTTAGTGATTTCCACTTGTGTACTCCCCACTGCTAGCACATCATTTCCTTTGCCAAAAATCAACACCTTCTGTTTTAGACTCCGAGCCTTTATATTAGGAGGATAACTTCGGCATTTTTCCATATGGTCATGTAACGCCTTTGTACCATTGTTTTTCGGGTGACAAAACAGTTTCTTCTCCTTGCAATGATTGCACAACGCTTTAAGTTGATGATCCTCATAAAACCTGGTATAATGCTCCAAAATAGGTACTCTTTCTTTTTGTTTCAGCAATTCCAAATGTTGTTGTTCTTGATTGAGAAGCATTTCCTCTTTTTCATCATCTTGAACAGTATTTGTGCTTGTAGTTTCACTATGGTCACTTTGCACCTGTATTTCAAAAAAATAATTAATATTGGCAATACATATACAAATACAGTTTATTAAGTACTAAGAAAAAAGATTTGGGACTCTTTACACTGCCAACCTGTGGTGCCTGTGGTGTTAATGAGTTAGTTTTGGGACTCTTTAAACTGTTTGTGTTTGAAGATTTCCCTTTTGAAGAAGGGTTCAATGGGGCAGGCCTCTTCATGTTGATTAATATTCAGTAAGCACTATTGCACTAAGGCTACAGAGTACAGACACATGCTACAGAGGCTACAGACATGTGCAAAACTGTATGTAATCACTAAGGCTTCAGAGACCTGTGCAAGTAAAGCACCAAGGCTAGTAGGCTACACTACAGACATAAACAGAAGAGATAATGGAGACACAGGCTACAGAAGACCTGTACCAAAAGCTGATAGTAAGATACAGGATACAACAGTAACAACACACAGCAGTCAGCAGCAATAATAATAGATTGATTTCAGTATTAACTATTGTCTATTGATTTGATTGATTGATGCCTTGATCTTAGATTAATAGATTGAATTCTTAGTAAAGACTAAAGAAGGGAATGAGGCAGCACCGCAGCAGCAAGCAATAATATTTGTAAACAGTAAAAGTGATTAAAAACCTTAAAAATTTAGGTTAAAAACTTAACATACCTTTCACCAGCAGAAAGATCCCGACTTAACAGGGATGAATCGGAAGATCTCAAGATTTTAGGAAATCCAGAATCTAAATTAAGTAAATTTCTAGAAATTTGGTAGGAATACGGGAATGGGTTCCTGATTTGAGAATTTGGAAATTGAAAGGAGTACGGGAATCAGGGAATGGGTTCCTAAAAGTTTCTGATTTGGGAATTTGAAAGTTGCTGTAACTGAATGTCTGATTCATCATTCATATTTTCACTGAAGTCTGAAGAGTGAAGACCGAGTCACCGAGGAATCAACTCATCAAGTAATGGTTTTCGGTTCGGTTCGGTTGGTTCGGGAATGGATGAACCAAGACCGAACCCGAACCCTATTTAAATTCGGTTTGGTTCAGAATATCAGGTTTAACTTCGGTTTAGTTTCGGTTCGATTACTTTCGGTTTCGGTTTAGGGGTTTTTCTCGGTTCAGTTCGGTTTTCGGTTAATCCGACCCAGCCCTACCTAGCATCGAAAATATTCAGAAATTTCAAGTTGTATACTCGCAGCAAATCAACGGAAAACATCACCAACATATGACTATGCAAATCCCGGCGTTACTTGCTCGCCCCACAACTGAGATTTCCTAGACCCACCCTTGGTCCATCAATCAAACTCAAAACTTCCCAACTTTCTAACTCGCTAGACCCAACATACTTAGTCGTCGGTTCAATCTGCAATATAACTCGTCGATCTATTCAACGATCCGTTCTTTTAGATTGATTCAAGTTCAACCTTGCACGAGTTGAAAACAATTGAACCTACGCCATTGCGACTTTTACTCACAATAGTCGAACATCTGGGGGGGTCTGGGGAAGGACCACACCTGATAGATAAGCTAGCAGGAGGGAAGTTATATTGAGTAAGGAGCAGCAAAATAGAGCCCAAAACTTGGAACTCCACCAACTTGGAAATAGTTCACAATTGACTACGGGATGCATATTTTCGATGTTGGATCCATTGACGCCTCATAAGGTAAGCCTAAATGATTGCTCAATTTGTTTACATTATTCGTATTTTCTAGTCCTACAACAAATGCACAAATCACATACAAATGCATAATTCGTAATGCATGATCTACACACTTCGGTACTAGCCAAAGTTTAGCAATAACACTCACATAGCTAGGATCGATCACAAACTTCTGGTATACTAGTCAAAGCTGTTAAATAATAACTCTCGCATGGCTAGCACCGATCCAAATTTGGCTTTGATTAGAGGAAATATTTCAAAAAATATTATTTGCATGATCTTGGTCAATACTTGCACAAATTAACGGGCAAGCTAAACCAATTTAGTGCAGGCTCAAGAATAACAATGACCTTGTTCCATGGGAAATGGAACCCCATCTCAGGGAAGTGAGAACCAAACCAACTTGGATTTGGTTAGGGAAAATATTTTAAAAAAATGTTCCTTGTATGTTCTTTGTCAATACTTGCGAAAATTTACGAGCAAGCTAAACAGGTTTAGCACAGGCTCAAGAATAACAAAGACCTTGTTCCATGGGAAATGGAACCCCATCTCAGGGCAGTGAGAACCAAACTAACATGGCTTTGATTATAAGAAATATTTTTCTAATAAAAATATTCCTTATATGGTCTTAGTCAATACTTGCGCAAGTTTTCGAGCAAGCTAAACCTAAACCGGTTTAGCGCAGGCTCAAGAATAGCAAGGACCTTGTTCCATGGGTAATGGAACCCCATTCTCAGGCAAATGAGAATTCATAATAAAGAGACACACAATCATACTTAAGATCCCGAATTAAAAAAAAAAAGAAAAAAAAAAGGAAGTATTATATAAAGTATGGCAAATGGAAATAACTTCTGAATACAAATTCATAAGGAACAAAGACTACTTCCAAAAGGAAAAAAAAAAATATATTCATTATCTTCAATGATACTCCTCCACATCAGATCGGAGGTCTTCAATCTCCAGATCCTTAAGAGCTACTGGGACCGAAGGCGAGCAATCTCATGATTCTTGTTGGCAAGGTCGGCTCGAATCACCCCTCTTGATCAGCTGTGACGGATTTCTGCATATGATGAACACGATCAATTGGCGCCAACAAACATAACGTATTCTGGAAACAAATACCTAGAGTTTCTGTTTGGTCAGTAATGTGAGAATACGCTTTATGGTCCCTTCTTAAGAGGAAGCCGTCGGGTAAACCCTTAACAATGTCAGAGTAAAAAATAGTCGACGCATACTCCTTAAACGGGACATCATTTTGCTCCACATGCGTTGGAATCCTTAAAAGGGATCTATGGTCTTATATGGTCACCATAAAATCCGGACGCACATCAAATGGGGCCACCTCATCAAACAATTCTTTCAGAGATTTATTGTAGGGAGAACTGGGAGTATATATTGGCAAACTAGGCATTATGAAAGAACCAGGCGAATCAGCTGGATTTTTCAGGATTGGTCTACTAGAAGATGGAAATAGGTTCACGGGTATCAATGACATTCATGGTGTTCTTTTCAAAATCACCTTACACATGTTTTCCTTGGGGGCACCTTCATGAGTTGGTGAACAATTTCCTTTAGTCATCTATAAAAGAATATACAAAGAATTAATTAAATTCGGGAAAAAAAAGTGAGTGAAGAAATTTTATTGGAGTGCGAACGAAAATGAAAAAAAAAATATTTGCAAAAATAAGCTTTGTTGGAGCGGAACGAAAGAAGACAAAAATCAAATCAATTCATGAAGAATCAGAATCTTTGATGAAGTTAATATATATACATATATATATACACACATGAAGAAGCTTTCTTGGAGCTGGTACGTGAAGAGAAAAAAAGTAAAAAATATTTGCATTAGGATGCATACTTGGAACTGGAGCGAAAGAGGAAAAATAAAATAAAACAAATTATTTGCATGAAAAAACATTGTTAGAGCTGAAGGGAAAGATCGAAGAGATGAATAAAAGAAGAAAAGAATTATTATTATTTTGCAAAAGGAGCAGATCACATCTCGCCGTCAATATAATCGTAGGAATATCAATTGGAGTGTATGCACATAGCACGATACCAATATAAGCACAATGATCTATACTTCAGGGAAACAATATGCCAGATTTTTCCAAACAGTGAAACTATAGCGCTACCACAGTTCCATCGTGCAAGCATCTATGGCCTCACCTAACAAGTGGACACTTAAATCTTTCTCTCATCGCAAGCATAAAATGTCACCATGTTTTAAACCATTGCAACAACGAATTGATATCTCAGAAACAGAACCGGTACCAATTGTTGACCCAAAAGACGAATATATTATCCAAGAGATATGCCAACATGTTATAACAGTCGGTTCAATAACCTTTCCTTAATGCAAGCAAAACCCCTTTTTATAGTGCATGCAAAGAGCCTAGTTACAGCAACAAGCACATAGCTTGTGACTTGTGATACAATCATCAAGCCTCGTTTATATTCAACTAAGCAAATATCGTCACACAACACCAAGTGCAACCTTGTTCGCAGGCAGACTACCATGTCACTTCACCAAGTATCTTGGGGACGTCTGAGTAAAATTCCGGAATGGTAGACCTAAAAGACTCTTCTTAACCCATCAACAAGTTGAGGATTAAGAAGGGGCGATGTTTGTACCATATAGTTTGGTATATGGGCCCAAGTTCCTCAACCCAATAATTATAACAAGATAATTAAGTATTGGGCCTTTGAGTTAAAGTGTGGAAGGATGATTACAGCCCAATCAACAATTATCCTTCTACACCAAATGACCAGCTTCATTGAATCCCTAAAAAAATGGTTTGATGGTAAGACCAAGTACATATTCAAACCTGGAGGTTAGAGATCCCTAAAAAAAAGTGAATTAGTTTGCTGGTAAGATCAGGTACATATTCAAACATGGAGGTTAGAGATCCCTAAAAAAATGTGAATTGGTTTGGACCAGGATGAACATGGAAAGCACTTGGTCCAGATACATAGTCAAAATGTATCCAGATGAATATTGGACTGGATATAATTCCTTTACAACCTATAAATAGAAGTGGAATTCCAACAGGAAAGGTACATATTTCTAATCCTCCTCCCCCTGCAATAAACTCTTACTCATTGAGGCATCAGAGTGTCCTTGCAGGTACCACCACTTTCATCTACCAACAATTCTTGAAAAGCCAAATTTATTGAAGAGCTGATTCATCAAGTAGATGTAATTTCCTCATCCATCAGGAACATATGACGAAGAACAGTTCTTATTACATCATCAAATACAAATCTTAAAAAATATTCTTAAATCGTCTAACAGGTAGAGTTTTATCTTCGAATACGCATCTCGAAAAATATTATAGGAATGTTTTTGCTATAACAGTTTGCCACTACGTGCATTTTACTAACACCCTGTAAGCAATAACAATAACATATCTTGAATTATTCTCTTGAATATTTTTTATTGAATCCAACGTAATATGTATAAGAGAATTGTTTGACACGCTCATTATAAATTTTGGTTGCAGTGTCTTGTGGGAAATACCCCACAAACACAAATTTGTCATAAAAAGTCGATGTAGACATGTCCTTGGTAATGGTACCTTCCACTTAACTATCTAATTTTGTATTTGACTAGAAATCATTGATTTTTCAAATGCAAAACCTCAATAAAGGATAATTATTTAGTGCTTATTTACTGTTTTACACTATTAGGGCAACCACAATGGGTCGACCAGACTAAAAGACCAAAGAGCAAAAATTTTAGTCTTTGATCAGGTTTTCCACAGCGGTGGATAGTCAAACGAAGGTCTATGAACGCGTTTGGAGAGAAGCGAGAGCCTAATAGCCCGCTTGAATTTACGGATGATACCTTACCATTTCGCCTACCACAAGCGATAGCTTTGCCTTTCGCCCGCAAAAAGAAATCCCAGACGAGGTCCTGGGATCTCGCCCACAAACCAGCGAGCCCATAAGCTTTCGCATGCATAATCCGTTAACCCAATCCCACGATCTCGCCCCATTTTATTTTTTCTGGGCGGGGCTTTAAGATTTCGCTTATGATCAGGCGAGGCTTTAGATAACCGTTTGTCTGGGCGGAATCCCAGAACCTCGCTTGTACTGGCGAAATAGCAACCCTTCGCCCGTAAAAATAAGCGGTATCCTAGAATCTCGCTTTTACTCAGGCGGGATGCTAGAGTCTCGCCCGACTATATTTTTCGTCGACGATCGTTCGATTACTTATCATCTGGAACAGTAAAAAACGTCGATTATATACTAAATATAATCGACGGCTGTGGATGGTTTTTGACGATCATCATCAAAAATCATCGATAGTCGATGATTTGATCGACGATTATGGTTGCCCTTAAGAGATTGATTTTTGTTACACATTTCTCTAAATTTTTTATTTTATTTCAATTCATTTTTCACATTTATGGAAAGGGAAACAACTATTTGACCGATATAATTAACCTGGTGTTTTTAAGGGCTATATAAAAAAAATTAAGGGCGACTAATAAAACAAAATAAAATCACTATGAAGTAATATCATCACACCCCTTATCCATATATTTTCTTTAATGGTTAATCTGCCCTTGTATAATTAGTGTTAATGTTGATTAATTAGTTAATTAATTTTTGTTAATTAGTTACTTAATTTTGGTTATAGTTAGTGTTATAAAAATATGTGAGTTATAGTTTTAGAAAAGAAATAGAGAGTGTGTTAGAGAGGAAGAAGAAAAAGAAGAAGAAGTTTGGGGAAATCAGGTTTTACCTAAAATCAATAACAAAGATGGATGGGTATGAGGAATAAGGTGAGAAACATCATGAAGAACATAATATTGAAGGTTCAAAGACGTTTAGAGATGACGATTTGGGATATTTGTTGGATGATCCAAATTTTGGTGTGGAAGAAAACCTAGACGACGATTTAACGAGAGAAAACGATGAATCACATCAAAATGAAGATAATAATGCATCAAACAATCAGGTATTGTGTTAAGAATTTCAAAAACCCACCTTGTATGCGTTTATATGTGATCAGTAACAAAAAAATCATTTTGCATGAATTTAATGCCATGGACGTCCCAGAATCGGTAGATAATGGAGTACCATATCTACCGATTATACACTCCCGTGCCAAAATTATGGTATAATCGGTAGCTTGTGAAGATTACTTACTACTGATTATACAAAATCCCCAAATTGAATTTTTTTCGAATTTCTATTTGCATAATCGGTAGTTTAGGAATACTTATTATCTACCGGTTATGTTTGTCGCCCCAAAAATGAATTTCTCCAAACCTACAAATTTTTTATTTTGCAAACTTTATAATCGGTAGTATATAGTATATCGTTATCCACCGATTATATTTTAAACAAATTAAACCTCCGATTATACTTGTTTTTCTGTACAGAACTTGTCTTGATTTCTTTCTATAATCGGTAGTAAAGGAATATAATTAACTACCGATGGTTTATAATCGGTAGTACGAGGATATTTTTAGCTACCGATTGTTGTTAACCGGTAGTAAAGTAACATAATTATCTACCGATTATTGTTGTCTAACTCATTGTTATTTTACGTAGATTATTGAATGGATTAATCTTGTTTCATACGAGGGTCCCGATACTTCCCTATACTATGCAGATAATTTGGTATGCTACCTACCAACTCTTGCCTTGTTCTAAGAATGTATGTTACATAGTTAGGCTTATGATATTTGTTTTGTTATATGCGCATTAAGACATTTGGAGGTTAGGTGGAGGCAAAGGAATGGCTTATCAACATGGAAAAAGAAAAGATGTGCGTTGTAGTTCAGAACAATTGCGTGATAGTTGATCGATTTGAAATGATTTGTGAGAGAGGTGGCGAGCGAAAGAGTCACGTGGGAAAGGATCGTAAATACGTAAAGAATACGGAGAGGGGATATACCGAGGTAATTTAAAGAAGTTTGGATGCCCATTTAAGATTATCTTCAACAATCCCGACGGTAAGAAAGGTAAAGTATGGAATGTCTGGAGTTGCTAATGGTCGTCACAACCACGAAGATCCGGAAAGTCTTGTTGGGAACGTAATGGTTACCAAGTTAAAACCAAAGGAAATGGAGACAATGAAATTTATGAGGAACGTAATGAAAGCGAGTGCAATCCTATCTAAGATAAATGCGGACGACCCCAACAACTTGTCTTCGTTGTCTACAGTTAAGTCAACGCTAGTAACGATCAAAAGGATGGAATGGGATGGTCGAATGGTTATGCAACAATCAGACTGGTTAGCCAAGAAACATAATTACACGTTGAGAAAAGAAGAAAGGGATGGTAAAGTGATTCGCATTTTCTTGGCACATCCGAAGATGATCCATTTGGCTCAATGCTTTCATCAAATTTTGTTGATAGATGCTACTTACAAGACAAACAGGTACAACATCCCGTTGTTGAATTTTGCTTGCCGCACTTCGGACAAATGTACATTTACGGTGGCGTGGGGTTTATTGGATGCTGAAAACGATGTGAGTTTCATTTGGATGTTGCAAACATTAAGGTCATTTATAATGACGATCATTTTCCAAGGGTAATTGTAACGGATAAAAATCAAGCCTTGATGAATGCAATAAATGTAGTGTTTCCGGAAGCCCATAATTTGCTTTGTACATGGCACATTCAATGCAACATCAAATTCAATTGCAGACATCATATCCAAGCTAAAAAACGAAACAAAGGAACCAATAGGTCGAAGAAAGAGGATGGACGAATTAGTAAACTAACCGTGGAAGAACGAGAAGAAGAGAAAAGGTTGGCCGATGAAAAGTGGGTCGAGGATGGGATAAAATGGTCTTTATTTCTAAAAGCATGGGATAAGCTAGTTTGGTCGATGTCGTAGGAAGTTTATGAATACAACTTGAAGAACGTTGAGGATAAATGGGGCAAGAACTATCCCAAACCAGTTAAGTATTGCAAAACACAATGGTTGGGACCGCATAAGGATAAGTTTGTGTTTGCATAGACATATGAATATCGGAACTTCAAGAACGAGGCAACAAGCATTGAAGAGGGGTCCCATGGCCAATTAAAGAAAATACTAGTCGGTAGTCAAAATGGGGTTGTGTCGGTCCAAGAAGCAATCCATGAGTTCACCAATCGTGTCCTCACTAATATTTTATGGTTCAATGGAAAAAAGTCGTCATGGATTCCCGTTGGCATATTTAAAACATAAAAATCTTCTAAGGGGTATAGTTTACAAAGTTTCTTAGTGGGCAATAAATTCCATGATACAACAATTGGAGTTGTACAGATATCATGATGATGGAACTACGGTTTGCAACTGCAAGACGATGATAGGTATTGGACTCCTGTGTCATCACATTCTTGGAAGGTATATTGAAGTGATTGACATTAATGATATTCATCCCTTTTGGAAGCAATGAACTTTCACTCCAATCACCCCGGTGGTTGATGGTGCGTCGTTCGTGGAGACTGAAATGTTTGCACAAATACTCGAGCGTTACTCTACGTCAAATGGGACACAAAAGCAAATATTGATGCACCATTTAGAGGAATCCCTTCACCACTGTCTAAAGGTTGTCTAAGAACCAATGAAAGGAAAGGCGATGGGTAGGACGAATACCGAAAAGCCGAGGTCAATTCAAAGAAAAGAGTTGAAGAAATGGTTATCTAGTCAACGTGACCTTTCTAGGCATGAACATACTGAAGCTGAGTATGAAGATGTGCCGGCTCTAAGGAAAAGGGGTCGTCCAAGGGAGGATCAAGGTGGACCAAGCTCATGACAAGTAAAACCTAAGGTCTCTATGATTCTTTCTCAACTAAGTCAAACCCAACCTATACACGATGAGTATTTGGAACAACTCCCTCTACTAATTATACCATTTGTTTTGTCCATCGACGATGTCGATGGGGATGGCAACTGTGGTTTTCACGTTGCTTCGAAACAAATAGGAGACTTTAGTGAGGCGGTTACCGAGAATATCACCCAATGGCAATGTTTAAGAAATAAGATGGCCGCCCAATCATTGGAGGATAAGGAATTCTATATTGAAATGATGAGAGAAGGAGATAGACATGTTATAGAACAAGAGATCAAATAGTTATATACTCGTGTAAAATGCCGAAACGGATTGGAGACAATCGGATCCAAGTATTGGATGGTAATGCCGATATGTGGGTATCTTTTAGCGGGTGTATTGAACTGTGTGGTACATTATTTTTGCCCTCCTTCATTAGGAGTGAGTGTTACATTTACACCTACAAGAACGGTGTGTGATGAGTCGGTCAAGGATAGAAGAATTATTATGGCATGGATTAATAATAATCATTTTATCGGTTTAAGGTTAACGGATGATTGTCCATTACCTCCATTGAGTAGGTGGTCGGATTACTTCCCAACTAACCATTGTAAGGAGTGGTTGAAGCAATACGAGTCCAACATGAAGCGTTGGGATCGTTTAACAAACTTTGTCAAGGACCCAATTGATTTCACCTAGGATGGTGAGTAGTTTAGTTGATCATGTGATCTTAAACATATATTTTGAACATTGGGTATAGACAAATATTAATGCAATGTTTTGTGATTGTTAACAAAAAAAATATTCATTTTTG
Organism: Papaver californicum; assembly: GCA_023531435.1. NCBI lineage: Eukaryota > Viridiplantae > Streptophyta > Magnoliopsida > Ranunculales > Papaveraceae > Papaver > Papaver californicum. The sequence continues at coordinate 1,406,674 of JAJJMC010004815.1, read as the reverse complement.
CATGCATTTAATGCCATGGACGTCCCATAATCGGTAGATAATGGAGTACCATATCTACCGATTGTACCCATAATGGAATTAAACTTCAAAATTTTACACAAGTATAATCGGTAGATTAAAGATCAAATTTATCTACCGATTCCATTGTAATCAGTGGTTTAATGAACAAATTAATCCTCTGATTATAATTGTTTTGTGTATAGAACTTGTCTTGCTATAATCGGTAGTACATGAACATAATTAACTACCGATTAATCTATAAAACCCATAATCAGTAGAAAGTGTCAAACCTTATCTACCGATTTTACTGAAATATAACCGATTTTGTACCCTATTTGGCAGGAATAGATAGCTGTTTGAACGGTGTACGACCATATTTTTTAAAAATTTAGTCGTTACACTAGCCTTTGGGTGTTTATTGTATATTAAAGGAACTCTTCTCTCAACAAAAAACCCCACAATTCTCAAACTAACTCAAAAAACCTCACACTTCTCAAACATGGCTACTAGCTGGTCCACCAAGGAAGATGTTGCAGTTGTTCGGGCGTGGGTGGTTACCACGACACATGATTTTCATCTAAAAATGAACTCTTCTCAAACCGTAGAAGCTTTATGGAATCGGGTTTTCCAAGTTTTTGTGGGTTTAGATGGCAATGGAGGTGAAAGAACATAGAACATGGTCAAGGATAGATTCGAACAACTCTATAATCGTTGTGATTGTTTTAGAACTGATTTGTACAATGCCAAGTTTAGTTTGCCTGAGATCGACATCATGGATATGTAAGTATATCTGAAATAGATGTTAATCAAATCAATTATGATCTCAATATAATACTAACAAATTGTTCATTACTTTTTTCAGACTCCTCATGCTCTTAAGGACTATAGGGATATGTATGGCAGAAAGTTTACGCATTTGGCATGCTATGATGTACTGAAACAAAATGAAAAGTATTTTGATCACGAGTATTTCGATGACGACTATTGGTCAATTAGGCATCAAAACTAATCAAGTGTAATGTTATGATCTACTTTATGTATAATCGGTAGTTTAAGAATTTTTTTAACTACCGATTTTATATGTTGCCCAAATTCAAAATCGAAAAAATTATCAAATTTCCAACATTTCCAACATGTATAATCGGTAGTCTAAGAATTTTTTAACTACCGATTGTATATGTTACCCCAAATTGAAAATCGAAAAAATTATCAAATTTCCAACATTTTCAACAAGTATAATCGGTAGTCTACGAATTTTTTTAACTACCGATTGTATATGTTACCCCAAATTCAAAATCGAAAAAATTATCAAATTTCCAACATTTTCAACAAGTATAATCGGTAGTTTAAGAATTTTTTTAACTACCGATTGTATATGTTGCCCCAAATTCCAAATCGAAAAAATTATAAAATTTTCCAACATTTTCAACAGGTATAATCGGTAGTCTAAGAATCTTTTTAACTACCGATTGTATATGTTGCCCCACATTCAAAATCGAAAAAATTATCAAATTTCCAACAAGTATAATCGATAGTTTAAGATTTTTGTAACTACCGATTACATATGTTGCCCCAAGTTCAAAATCGAAAAAATTATCAAATTTCCAACATTTTCAACAAGTACAATCGGTAGTCTACGATTTTTTTTAACTACCGATTATAATGTAAAATGTGTCCAAAAACCAGGCAGTTCCATCGATAAGTGTAATCGGTAGATAATTATCTACCGATTGTAGGTCAGTAGGTGTAATCGGTAGATAGTTATCTACCGATTGTTGATGAACATGCTTAATCAAGAGGTGATGCAAACCACTTATCTACCAATTATAATATAAAATTTTAACAGAGTTACTTATTAAAAATAAATCTCTTGCAAATCAATCGATAATTCATAAAAAGAACATAAATCCATTCATCATCAAAAAATTAACCCATTCATCATCTAGAAAATAAACATAATGTTAGAACATTAAACACCAGGAATATTAAATACCAGGGACATATCCATAAAGTAAACAAGTTTCTTAGAAATCAACTTTGAAAATGATGTTCTGACAAAACAACCACAATTTAATTTTTATATTTTTTGGTTTTAGTACGTGGACGACGAGCACCAGGGACAAAACAACCACAATTTGGTCAGACT
>JAJJMC010004815.1:1387028-1399528 GCA_023531435.1 Papaver californicum | reverse complement strand
CCCAATAGAAATCTTCAAAACTTATCCAAATGCTATTCTAAATCTCCACAGCGTGAATATCATTTTCCGGCTACAAATCGGATTTGAAGCAGTTTTTCCGGATTTAATCTCTGTTTCTTCACGTGTTTAATCTTGTTTTCATCCCTACTTGCTTTTGGGTCAAATTAAAAGTCCAAAAATCCCAAGAATCACGTAAAACATGTTCACAGCAATCTTCTCTTCGTGACGCAAAATTTCCCGCCATTTTCGGTTTCAAAATTCAAAGAAGGGGTGCCCCCAATCCAAAATGTGGGTTCCTTTAACACTTTTCGAGCCAATTTTTCCGCAAATGTTTATTTCTCAAAAATACTGATAGACACATTTTAGTGTCTAGATTGCACCTTAGTTTCTATTAAGTTAGTATTCGATTTTGCAAATATTACGTGTTTTTATGCTTTTGTAGGTACATTTGAAGAATAAAGATTTGTGGAAAAATTGGCTCAAAAAGTGATAAAGGCACCCAAGGACAAGTGTTATTTGGCACCCTAGAAGTGGATAAGTCAACTCGGTCAAATCGGGTCAACCCCGAGTCAAATCGGTCAACCCGAGTTGACCGAGTCAACTCAGCACGGGATCGGGACGGAAACTACTGTATTCAACTGCACACTTTGATTAATGGTTAAACTTGCATATTTTCGTCTCAAATTGATACACAATATCCTAGAGGTCCATACAAGATTAAACACACCAAGAAACAGCAATTTTAGCCGAAAAAATAGCCCCAAATCCGAATTTGGCCGGAAAAAGGGAGTTATACTTTGATTCGGATTTGGGAGGATTTGGATGTGTTTTAAAGAGTTCTATTATGTTTAGAAGACTCAAAAGGATCCCTAGAGCCTATATATACCAAGAGAAGCCAAGAAGAACGGAGAGAATAGCTTGGAATTGAAGTTTCGTGGTCGCCGGAATTGTGATCGGGATCCGGCCAACTGCTGCTGCACCGGTCACCGTCGGTGACCGTGTTCTTCATCCATCGCTGCCGAAGAAGAAGACTCAGCAACACTTTTATTTCGTTGCTTAGCTTTCAAATTTCTTCCCTCCTTTTCTTTGCCTTAGCCTTTTGCAACGGCTGAACCCTGTTCTGTGACATTTATAAACGTATCTGTTCAGCTGTTGCACTATTATTTCACCTTGTAATCAACTTTTTGAGCAATGAAAAGATCTTTTGAGCAAGTTTTCTTCACCATGGGCTAAGTATATTTACTGGGATGATGGAGGAAGTTTTTCTCTCAATTTTATGTGGTAAGTCTATTTTTAATTAATTAATTATAATTCTTTACTTGTTAAAATTGCATAGTTTCGAAATAGAAAAACGGTTTTCATTCAGTAGTGGTGTTTTTGTTTGATGGGTCATGCTGGGTTGACAACCTCTGATGTCCCATGCTTATGATTTACCTCTACTTGTTTGCATAAAACCTATTTTGGCCATATTTGAGCTTAATTTATTTAAAAGAATTACCCGATTAATCACATAAATTGTTAGAAATAACTGATTCCTGATTCCTGGTTTTCCCCATATTTTTCTAAAAATCATCTCTAGTTTATTTTCCTGATTTTTATTAGTTTAGATTAAGTCCAATATTTTCTAAAATCATTACCTTCACAAGTTCGAGAATCGAACCTTTATTTACCACTTCTAAAATTACATCAAATACCTACAAAGACATAAAAAGACGTAATAAGTGCAAAATCGAATACTATCGAAACAGATAATCGGGCGCAATTTAGACACAAAATGTGCCTATCAAATACCCCCAAACTTAATATTTTGCTAGTCCTCGAGCAAACTAATAAAATAAAATCCTAACTCACTTTCGCAGGAATCGCGACTACATTTAGTATATGCAGTAAGTCGTTAAACCCCTAGGTGTCCCTAGTGGACGAGTTTTGTCTCGTGAGGGTTTACAAGAGGTATACCCACAAAACCTTTACTCTAGATTCTAGCAACTCGTGAACGATTAAGGATAGACACTAAACAAGCTATTTAGTTGGCTTACTCAATTCTTCGGCTATGGGAATCATTACCCTATATGAGTCCAATTGTTGTACACGAGTGTTTACTCAAGCATACTAAAATTCATATATAAGACAACAGAGCTCTACTCAGATAATCGTTCAACCACAAGACTCAGAATCTATCCCAATTAATCACATGAAAAGATTTAGAAGATGGACATAGAAATATGAAGGTTGCACATGTTGACTAAGGTGAACGGTGTTTCCCATATCTGTCTGAAGGTCAGTGCCAGGATGAATCCTAATGGTTTGAGATACATGGTCTTAATCATACTATTATCGATTCAACTGGTATATACAAGGGTCCCAGCGATCGATTCATTGAAAATAAAACGATAAATATATTGACAACATGATTGGATCAAATTGTATCCAAGCGCATGGTTCTTATCAACATCTTACATGATAGTTCCCATGGATCCTGCGTTCCACGCTTGCTTAGGCGACGGAGATAGGGAGAACACACACATATTGCTATCAAAGTGTCAATATTTTTTTATTTTATTTAATTTATTATTTTTTTATTTTTTTGAATAAAGCAAGAATCTGGCTTGATATCAAACACTCTATTTCATCCTAGCGGCGATAACAATTTGATACTGGGCCCCACCAAATCACTTAGAGAAACACAAAATTGCAAAAATAAAAACAGAAAGTGATATGGTGACAACTATCATGTTATTTCTAACACCTGAACTCTGCCTTTTATGAATAAACCATTTAACTGGGCACACCAATTCCTATAGAAAAAGAGCTAAGTTTCTAACTACCTAGAATGGTTAGTGTCACCCTGAAGTGTTCACAAGCTTCTAAATTCTAGAGCTTTATTATTTAACAAAAAAGTTTCTCCCTTACCCCCAAACTTAAATCAAACAGTGTCCTCAATGTTTCTAAATAAAGAGCAGTACCAATAGATAAGTAAAAAGAGGAATAACGAGGTAAGTCAGAAAGATAGTACATGAAGCGTAGCAATCTATCCATGGAGAACAAAATAAAAACCTAAAATCCTACAAAAATCTACTAATATACAAGAACAACCCTGACGTTCAATCAGAGTAAGCAGGGTCCTCCAGAGGGACCTCCTCAACATTACCTGTAGGAAAAGGCTCTAAAAATGGTTTCAATCTCTGACCGTTAACCTTGAAAGGATTTCTACCATCTTGAGTCTCAATCTCAATAGCACCATGAGCAAAAATAGTTCGAACAACAAATGGACCGGTCCACCGAGACCGTAACTTCCCGGGGAATAGATGCAACCGAGTATCATACAGAAGAACTTTTTGACCTGGAGAAAATGACTTTCTTAAAATATTTCTATCATGCACAAGTTTCATTTTGTTCTTATACTCCCTAGCACTATCATATGCATCTTTCCGAATCTCTTCCAACTCATTGAGCTGGAGCTTCCTATGAGCTCCTGCTTTGTCAAGTGAAAAATTAAACTGCTTTACAACCCAATACGCTCTATGTTCTAACTCGACAGGCAGGTGACATGCCTTACCAAAAACTAGACAATAGGGTGACATTCCAATAGGGGTCTTAAACGTGGTACGGTAAGCCCATAAGGCATCAGTTAGCCTCAATGACCAGTCTTTCCTATTAGGATTAACTGTTTTCTCTAGAATACGTTTTATCTCTCTATTGGAAACCTCTACTTGACCACTAGTCTGTGGGTGATATGGGGTAGCTACTTTGTGGGTAATACCATATTTCTTCATTAAAAGCTTAAACGGTCGATTGCAAAAGTGTGACCCTCCATCACTAATTATAGCTCGCGGTGTACCAAAACGTGCAAATATGTTATCGTTCAAAAACTGGACCACAACCTTGTGGTCGTTTGTTTTACACGAAACCGCCTCTACCCACTTAGACACATAGTCTACGGCGACACGGATGTAAAAATAACCAAAAGAATGAGGAAAAGGACCCATAAAATCATTGCCCCACATATCAAAGACCTCAATAACTAAAATAGGGTTCAAAGGCATCATATTTCTACGAGAAATGGTTCCTAACTTTTGGCATCGCTCACAAGCAACACAGTAACTTTGGGAGTCTTTAAACAACGACGGCCAGTAGAATCCACACTGCAATATCCTAGCAGCAGTCTTCTTAGCACTAAAGTGACCCCCACAAGCATGATCATGACAAAAGGAAATAATACTTGACTGGTCACTCTCAGGTATACATCTCCTAATAATCTGGTCTGGACAATACTTAAGCAAGTAAGGCTCGTCCCAAAAGAAATGCTTCACCTCAGCTAAAAACCTAGAACGATCTTGTTTACCCCAGTGTTGAGGCATTCGACCAGTAACAAGATAATTCACTATATTCGCAAACCAAGGTGATTGGGAAACAACAAAAAGTTGTTCATCAGGAAAGCTATCCCACACAGGAGGGGAATCATCAGGGGAATCCAAGACAAGTCTAGGCAAGTGGTCTGCTACTATATTTTCTGTACCCTTTTTGTCTCTAATTTCTAGCGAGAATTCTTGTAACAAAATGATCCATCTAATCAATCAGGGTTTAGTATTCTTCTTAGACAGAAGGTATTTCAAAGCAGCATGATCGTTAAAGACTATAACCTTAGAACCTAAGAGATAAGATCTAAACTTGTCTAAGGCAAAAACAATGGCTAACAGTTCCTTCTCTGTGGTGGTGTACTTCATTTGGGCATCATTCAAGGTTTTGCTAGCATAGTAAATCACATGAAGTAATTTGTTCTCTCGCTGACCTAATACAACACCAATAGCATAGTCTGAAGCATCACACATTATCTCAAAGGGTAGGTTCCAGTTAGGTGCCTGGACTATGGGAGCGGTAGTGAATAAAGTCTTAAGCTTCTCAAAAGCCTCTAAACAAGCATCATCAAAGATAAACTTAACATCTTTTGCAAGCAAATTCCAAAGAGGTCTAGAAATTAAGCTAAAATCCTTAATGAATCGACGATAAAAACCTGCATGCCCTAAGAATGACCTAACATCTCGTACAGTTTTTGGAACCTGTAAAGTCTTAATAAGGTCAACTTTGGCTTTGTCTACCTCTATACCCTTAGAAGATACGATATTCCCTAAAACAATTCCTGATCGAACCATGAAATGGCATTTTTCCCAATTAAGCACTAAATTCTTTTCCTTACACCTAGTCAACACTAGTGTCAAATGATGCAAGCAATCATCAAAAGATGACCCAAATACCGAAAAATCATCCATAAAGACCTCTAAAAACCGTTCTACCATGTCAGAAAATATGCTCATCATACAACTCTGAAAAGTAGCGGGTGTATTACACAACCCGAAAGGCATGCGTCTATACGCAAAGGTACCAAAGGGACATGTAAAAGTAGTTTTCTCTTGGTCTTCTGGGGCAATAACAATCTGATTATAACCAGAAAAACCATCTAGCAAGCAATATTGGCTATATCCAGCTAATCTCTCTAGCATTTGGTCGATGAAAGGAAGGGTAAAGTGATCCTTCCTTGTGACCTTGTTCAATTTTCTATAGTCAATACAAACACGCCACCTCGTGGTCACTCGGGTTGGGATTAATTCATTGTTATCATCTGAACTACAGTGATACCTGATTTCTTGGGGACAACCTGAACGGGGCTGACCCACTTACTGTCTGAAATTGGGTAAATAATACCCGCATCTAACAACTAAAGCACTTCAGTTCGAACTACTTCTTTCATATTGGGGTTAAGTCGACGTTGCATCTCCCTAGACGGTTTTGTATCATCCTCTAAATGAATCTGATGCATACAAACAGTAGGACTTATTCCCTTAATGTCTGCTATGGTCCACCCTAAAGCTTTCTTATTATCTTGAAGCACGGTCACTAGCCTACTTTCCTGGTTACTATCCAAGTCGGATGCTACAATCACAGGCAAAGTCTCAGATGGGCCTACATACACATATTTCAGAGTATCTGGTAGTTGTTTAAGGTCCAACTTAAGAGGCTCTTCTAAAGAGGGAATTAAGGTAGATTTAGAAACTGGTAGTTGTTCAAACTTAGGTTTCCATCCATTACTAGTGTCTAACAAAGGGGCTGAATCTAACAAAGCGTTCACCTCATTGATTACACTATCATCATCAAAATCAAACCCAAAGTAGGCTAGGCATTTCTCCAACGGATCTTCTAACAAAGTGTTTGGTAACGACTCCTGAACTAGTGTTCCTATCATGTTCACCTCTTCAATGCACGGGTCATCTAACTCAGGTGGTTTCTTACCAATATTGAAAATATTTAGCTCAATAGTCATATTACCAAAAGATAAGTTCATAACACCATTTCGACAGTTAATGATCGCATTAGATGTTGCTAAAAAAGGGCTACCTAATATCACAGGTATCTGATTCTCTGGGTCAGGGACAGGTTGGGTATCAAGGACAACAAAATCTACTGGATAAATAAACTTATCAACCTCAATAAGAACATCCTCTATGACACCACGAGGAATTTTCACAGACCTATCAGCTAACTGCAGTGTCATCTGAGTAGGTTTCAAATCACCAAGTCCTAGCTGGAGGTACACATGGTACGGTAGTAAGTTCACACTGGATCCTAAGTCAAGTAAAGCTCTCTCAACATGGTAATTACCTATTGTGCAAGAAATGGTTGGGGAACCTGGGTCTTTGTACTTAAGAGTTGTATTGTTCTGGATAAATAGAACTCACATGACTAGCTAAAAAGGCTTTTTTTTGTACACTAAGCTTTCGCTTTCGCATGCACATGTCCTTAAGGAACTTGGCATAAGGAGGAATCTGCCTAATTGCATCTAATAATGGAAGGTTGATCGTGACTTGCTTAAAAACCTCCAATATATCATTAAAGTTGGATTCCTTCTTTATGGGTGCTAACAGTTGTGGGAATGGGGCTCCGGGCACAAAATATGGCTTATGAGGAGTTACCTCAGGCTCTTTAGAGAAATTTATCAGTCTCTTCAGCTATTGGATCGGATGGGTGAACTATAGTATGTTCACTATCAGGCAGAGTTACCTTGTTATCAACCACTTTACTATTCCTAAGGGTTCTAATTGCATTTACATGATTTGATGATTTCTCACCGGAAGATATTTCATGAAGTCTTCTAGGATTGGGTTGGGGTTGACTAGGAAACCTACCTTTTTCTCTTTCTCTTAAAGACTCAGCGATCTGACCAACCTGGGTTTGTAAATTAGAAATAGCCTGACTATTAGCCTGACCAATCTTTTGATTATCTCGTAAACTCTGGTTGATAGACTGCTGGAAATCTTTAGTATTCTGAGTCAATGAGGCAACAGACTCAGCTAAACTCATTATCGTCTTATCTAGCGGACTCTGAAATTGTGTTGGTCCAGCATAACCAAAACCTGGGGAAACCTTAGAATTACTAGACTGACCTTGACTCTGGTTCTTGTACCAAGAAAGGTTAGGATGGTTTCTCCAACCAGGGTTATAGGTTTCTGAATAAGGGTCGAACTTCTGACGATTATCAAACCTAGTGTTATTATAAAGAGCACGGGCTTGGTCTTCAACAGTCTGTCCTTTCCAAAATGGTTTGGGCTCAATACTACTAGATTGAATCAGTTCTAAAGCTTCTAACCTTTTAGATATAGCCGCTATTTTGGCATCCGATTCAAAAGATCCTTCTACCCTATTAACATTCCCTCTACTTAGAAGAATTGTTATCTGGGGCTCCCTACTATTTTCCCATTGTTGGGTTTTTTCGGCGATTTCATTAAAAAATGTCACCGCACCATCGACAGTTTTATTTTCAAACCCACCTGTGCATAAAGACTCAACCATGGTTGTTGTCGAATAATTTAAACCCTCGTAGAGGATCTGAACTAGCCTTACTTTTTCTAAACCATGATTAGGACATTGGGATTATAAGTCATTGAACCTTTCTAAATACCTATATAAAGATTCTCCCTCTTGTTGAGCAAATGTGCAAATCTGCTGCCTAATAGATGATATTTTGTGCCTAGGAAAAACTTCTGGGAAAAGGAAGATGTAAGTTGTTCATAGGTTTCAATTGACTCGGAAGTCAAACTATATAGCCAAGACTTGGCTTTGTCTCTTAGCGAAAAAGGAAACAGTCTAAGTTTCAATGATTCATCATCTAGGTCATTGATCCTGATGGTACTACATATTTCCTCAAAATCCCTAACATGGAAATAGGGGTTTTCATTTTCTTTCCCTAAGAAGATTGGGAGCATCTATATGATCCCAGGTTTCAACTCATAGTTTGCTTCAGTGTCAGCTAACTTGATACATGATGGACGAGAACTCCTAGTCGGGTTCAACAAAGCTTTTAAAGTTGCCATTGCTGGCGCTATCAAAGAACTAGAAGTAACTTCTTCACACAGTGTCAAGTTCTCTAAATCAAAAACAAGGCTCTCAAAAGAAGAGTCTTCGAGGTTCTCGTTTCCAGGGACAGAACTACTAGGCTTATCACTAATTAAGCGACCTAAGGCGTCTCTTTTCCAGGTCCGCTTGAAGAGCGGTCTTGGCATACACTAAATAAAAACTAAAAATAAATAAATCCTAAATGGAAGGAAATTCTAACAATCACAAGCAAGGATGACTCAACCAAATCAAACCTATTGAATCTAGCAAACAAAAAGCATGATGGCTCCACTTAGATTGTTTCTAGACCAGTTTCTATTCTTTCGAAAGGCAACTAGTTACAATTTTAGCAGACCTCTTAGAACGATCCGAATTAGATTAAGTCGAAGAGAAACAGGATAAGCTCTAAGGAGCTTTGATAACCCTGTCTCTTTGGCACTTTTCCCTGGGTTACAAGGCGGCTCTAATCAACTTAAAATAATCTTCTTGAACTTCGAGTTCGGCTAACAAAGTAACCAATACAGTCCTTTTGAACGAGTTTCCTATAAGCTCGTTACCCTATCGGTCTCTTTCTAGTCAAAATTTTAATGTTTTAGGTTCGCGTTTGGTAACGTGTTCCTACAGCGGGCAAGAAGGAAATGGTGATGAAATCCGAGTCCTTATCTTGTATGGCCAGTTCTTGCGCTTTATTAGAAAATTAAATCCGTTTTCAGTTCCTCAACATATATGCATACGAAGGAATACAGTAAACCCACTTGCAGGGGATTCATGGGTTGATCGAGTCTTACCTCCCGTACCAGACGGGGGATGATTCGGTTGTAGTCGATTCGGGCCACCGACTCCTGTGTCAGTGTGCAAACCCGAGGGGCCGAGACAATATCGTAATTGTCGTCCTTCCCTGTAGCAGTTTATATTCAAATAATACCCTTCCGTAGGGTTTAAAAGTAATAAAATGTCCAAAAAGTGTCCAAAAAATAAAATAAAAATTACAGAAATAATAAAAATCCTAATACACTTTTCTAAAAGAAAACAAATAAAATCTAAATAAAATAAAATCTAATTAAGAAAAATCTTCGTCTTCTTTTTCGTTCTTTAAGATTTAACTTTTAACTCCAAGTCTTTAGCTTTAATTCCAAGTCTTTGGCTCACTTGCTTTTCGATCCAAAATCCAACCTGTAGAGAAATACCAAAAGAAACGTAAAATAGAACAAAGTAAAATAATAAAAATAAAATAAAACCTAAAAATAAATCTAAAACCCTAAACCTAAAAACAAGTCCGCGTCGGCGGCGCCAAAAATTGATGTGATTTTAATATAGTGGTAAAATAGATTCGATTCTCGGACTTGTGAAGGTTTAATTTCTAGACCTAAATTTAATAAAAGAAAATAAGACAGATTAAAGTTAAGATGATTTGAAAATAATGGGAAGAACCAGGACCAAGGATTCACTTTTAACCAATAAATCAAGTGATAAAATCATGCAATTTTTTTTTCGATTTAATCCAAATATGCCAAAGACAGGTTTTTAAAAGAATAATTGTAAATCCTAAGCATGGGACATCAAGAGTAGTTAACTAAGCATGACCCATCAAAAGAGAACACAACTATTTAAGAATAACCTTTTTTTTCTAATTTAATTCCATACAAATAATAATAAAAGAATTATAAATAAATAAATAAATAAAAATATATTTACCACTTAATTATTGGAGAAAAAGCTTCCTCCGTCGTCCCAGTGATGGTGATTAGCTCAGTGTAGAGAAAATATGCTCAAAACAATCTTTCATTGCTCAAAAAGTGTTTACAAGGCTAAAAGGAAGTAACACAGCTGATTTGATACGCTTATAAGCGTTACAGTGAAGTGGTTCAGCGTGTTATAGCAGCAGAAAAGGTACAGGAAAGAAGGACAGATAATATGTGTAGCAGATGAACAACTGTTGAAGCAGCTGAAGCAGCGACAGTAATAGTGACAGAATCAACGACAGTTAGCCGGCGCCTTATGTTCTTCAGCTGTTCTTCCTCTTCGGCAGCAGTAGAATTTTCTTTTCTTCTCTTCCTTTTTTTTTTACGGTGGCTCTCTGAGCTTCTCCCTGTTTTTCTTGTCTTCTCTTGGTATATATAGGGTGTAGAAACCCTAAGAAGTGTTCTAATCCCAATAGAAATCTTTAAAACTTATCCAAATGCTATTCTAAATCTCCACAGCGTGAATATCATTTTCCGGCTACAACTCGGATTTGAAGCAGTTTTTCCGGATTTAATCTCTGTTTCTTCACGTGTTTAATCTTGTTTTCATCTCTACTTGCTTTTGGGTCAAATTAAAAGTCCAAACCCAAGAATCGCGTAAAACATGTTCACAGCAATCTTCTCTTCGTGAAGCAAAATTTCCCGCCATTTTCGGTTTCAAAATTCAAAGAAGGGGTCCCCCAATCCAAAATATGGGTGCCTTTAACACTTTTCGAGCCAATTTTTTCGCAAATGTTTATTTCTCAAAAATTCCTACAAAGACATAAAAAGACCTAATAAGTGCAAAATCGAATACTATCGAAACAGATAATCGGGCGCAATTTAGACACAAAAATGTGCCTATCAAGTATGCCGTTGTGTCCTAAGTACGATATCATGTCCTAGCTTCAACTCACTTGGGAAGCTTTAAAAATATATAATTATGTAACATTTATTAATTTGCTTGGACATAACTTTTAATACAAATGTGGTTAGCTAGTATTCTCATACTGGCTAGTGACAAGGAATTATAGAAGAAAGAAGATGAAAAATAAAATCACAGTGGATTGAAACATTAAAAGAGATAGACGAAACAAAGGGTAAAGGGGTACGCAAAGCGTAGGCAATGATGTGCGCAAAAGAGGAGAAGATAGAAGGAGAGAAAGAAGAGTGGTGCACAACATTGCACAGAGACATGAGGGAATGAAAAGGAAAAAAAATAGGAGGAAGGAAAAAATAGTGGCACATAGCATTGCGTATGCTGTGCGCGTGAGCAAATAGGGAGTGAAAGAATAAGGAGAGTGAGAAGAGAGTGTGTGCACAACATACCCCAATGATGTGCGCACAAGTGAGTGATAAGGAGAAGGATATGAAGAGAAGAGGGGAAGAAGAAGGTGCGCACGGCATGACATGAAAAGAAGAGGGGAAGAAGAAGGTGTGCACAACATTGAGGTATACCGTGCGCACAATATGTGAAGTGGAAGAAAAGAAAGGAAAAGAAAGATAAAGGAAAAACTAGAGCGGGCACATGTGTCATCGTGACTCGATCCCGCCTATGAGATGTGGGCACCCAAAAGAGGTAAATTGAGGTTGCTGACATCTAAGTTACGAAGGCCCAGATAGACAGAGACGGTGGTAAGACACATGTATGGACTAGATGTGAAAGTTTGAAGAAAAAGACTGGAAAACACACGTGTTTTTTATCAAAAAATCAAATCTCGAATATAAATAATTCTACAAAAGGCTGATAAAGGGAGGTTCCATTTTAGTTATAAAAGGAATATTTTATGTACTACTCTCTGGATCAAATTTGTGCCTATTTTTTTATACCCTAATTTCATTTTCCAAGGAGTTGATAATGAATTAAGTTAAGAAGTTTGCTTCCGTAGGGAATAAGAGAAGTTACAAAGGTTAGTGTTAAGTCGACAGTATTTTAAGTGTAGATTAATTAGAAAAGGCGGGGTACAAGAAAATGTGGATGTCGGAGTGGGAAGGTTTTACCTTATCTTTCGGTTTAGATCGTGGTAGACATTTCATTTTACGGGAATACTAGCGCTTAAACTTTTGACAATTCATTAGTTAGTAATTCGGAATTAGGTGAATGGTTAAAAATCATGTTAATGATTTAGGATCCGGCAATAACTCAGAACGACATATATAAATATAATTTATTTTAAAGATATGAATTCGACATATAAAATTTGACATACGAGACATAATTTAATTATTATATATAAAGTATATCAGAAACATAACATAAAAATATGTAGTTTTCTGGTAAAATGCTTGGTTAATAATCTTGTTATCTGGGAATCAAATCCCAACACCCACTATAAAATTTTATTTATGTTATAAACTAAATCAAAAGATGAACTATTGCACAAAAGAAATATA